>JAJOOS010003340.1:0-36130 GCA_029582725.1 Solanum chiquidenum | reverse complement strand
TTCTACTTTCTTTCCCTTAACTATTTTCAACATGGACGTGACTTTTGACTTTGTGACTCTTTTCTTTTTCACTTTCTTCTTTTTTTCCTTTCACTTTTGTTTTCTTGATTTCTTTCCACACTTTCACTTATCATATTCTTTCCTTTTTCACACGAAGTCACATCCGCTTTCTTTTTTTTTCCTCTTTTCACCATACAACTCTTTTCATACCCTTGTTTTTAGTTTCCTCTTTCATAACCACCCTTAACTTATGGATTTTGCATTAGTTGAGGTGCACAATATCCGATGTCGAACTAGGGCCAAGATCAAGGTAACTTTTGGCTTAGCCACCCTCAACTTAGGCTTTAGGCCTAAGTCAAGGTGCACGTGTCCAAGGAGGAACCGGGGCCAATAAAAGATAATAAGGGAAGGTGAGTTAGGTGAATAAAAAGAAATGGTCTATTTAAGGCTCAATATTTGGGTCAAAAGGGACTAATGCTTTCATTTGATTAGATCATTTTAGGATTAAGTGGACTAATTTGAACAACGGCATATGATCACTTCCCAACTTCTTGCCTAGATCAACTTAGCAGTACCAACGAGGCAGGTTCTATATTAGAACAACTTTTTGAACATTCAACCTTTCTTACATACTTTTGGCACATTGTTTCATTATCGGATTATCAGATTACCCATATCAAGTTTTAGCCTAAGTCAAGAGGTCACATCAGTTCCTTATCATGTCACATTCAGATCCAACACATTCAATTCATCAAGACTATCGATCTAGCACATTTCAACATATTTGGACATGGATAATTTTTTTCGTGCTTTTTATGCCATCATGCTTTCTTTTTTTCTAATAACTCCTACACATACATTCCTAGACATGCCGGTTCTAAAGAGATTAAAACAGTCTCTTTGGGGTAAAGAACGCAGAAAAGAAAACCCCAAGAGAGGATTATGAGTTGGGTTACTTAGACTTGACCCCATCAATCACAATCCATTTACCCCACCCCCAACAAAATAGAGTGCGATTTTCCAAATGCACAAAAAGTAAAAGAGAAAGGATTGGGTGAAGCAAACCTATGGCACATATGCGCCGAAGACTTCTCAACAAACGGGTGGGTCCAGTTTCCTCGACCCCACTGGATCAACAATCGGGTCACCCTCAGTAGTGTCCGCATCAACCGTCTCAGCACCCTCACTAGTGCTAACATCAACCCCTGCCGCACCATCAGTAGTGTTCATGCTTCTAGAGGCACCAACACCAATCTCCCTAGCCCGCTGCTAGCGTATCTCCTGATCAACTATAGATGCATTTTGGGCCTTCTCAAACTACTGGTGCTCCCTCTTGCGAGCTCTCCCAGCCTCAGTGTCATTAGAAGTTCGACTAGAGTGGGGGCACTTCCCAGCATGACGGGAAGAATTAATCGGCAACATCTTATCTCTGAATAAAGCATCCAACACAGTATTATCAACCGGTGTTGTGGGGGTAGACTCAGGCTAAGCCTCTGGTTGAGTAAGAATGGCATCAAGATCTTCTCTAAGACTTGCTAAATCCTTTCGAAAAGCAGAAACATCAGTGGTGGGGGCTGGTTTCTCTAAGACGCGCAACTCAAATGCATGAAGGCGCTGGTGAACGGCCTGAACCTTACGGTCCATCATTTGCTCCATCCGCTGCTCAACCCTAGTCGCAGACTCCTCAATCGAACGCTGCATCCAAGGCCTCACATACTGAAGTAATGTAGCCATCTGGGCCTCCAGCTTCTCAACATGGGCTAGAGGAACGGTAGTAGATCTAGAGGAGGGTGTGGCTCTTGTTGATATAGGGCCCTGACTGGCGGCCGGAAAATAAGAAGTTGAGGCATTCTTTGTAGTCACTGGAGGGGCGGGCTCCTCACCCTGCATCTACTCTACATCTGCTATCAAGTCCGCTCCTTATGGTTGCACCTCAACCTGCGGTTCTCTGCAACGTGTAGGAACATTTGCCTCATCCCAAATCAGGTCGATATCTAATATCTTGGTCGCCTGCTGCAGCTTGTCACAGTGCCAAACTGGTACTCCATCATCCCTGTGAGTACATTGTCTGCCTGAGTAGGAGACACCCGATTCCGCACCAATAACCAGAAAAATTTGGCCACAAAAGTCAAGGTGGCGTTCTTTATAACCACACTCAGGGTGCTGATCCACTCGGCATGCTCTTCGTCTTAGCAAGATGGCGGTCCAACTAGCACAAATGGGAATCCCTCAGTTTGGCATTCCTCTGAAAACCCCCCACTCCTATGATTTCCTAACTTTAATCGAACTCGGCCGTGTTGATTTCCACAGTGTGGCCCGGGCTGTAGAGGAACCTGCAAAGAGTGGTCTCTGATATATCAACTGAATACACAAGAACTAGTGTGGCCGTAAGTTGAGCCTGGGCAGTGGGCTTGGCCCATCTTTCAATCGAACATCTGAGGCTGGTTGTGAAGGAAGCATAGAACTCCCTGACGATCTCGTTGCTGAAGGACCCTGGGCTATGGGCCATCCACTCGCACCTATGCCTCTGGAAGAGATCATGGATGGCGGGTGTGGTGTGGATGCTACTTTTAAGAACCCGGTGCTCCTCGGTGACCAGTTGAGCCATCCTCTGCTTCTCAGTAAGAAGGCGGGCATCCCTGTATATCTAGAACTGGCTGCTCACACACCATCAGTTGGGCTAGTCCGTATTTGCTGGAGGCTCGGAACTAGGAGGTACGAGGACATCACTTGCACTATCAACCTCAGAGGATGAGGCATTGGTGCCATTAGAACTGGAGCTGGATGCGGAGCCGGAGCTGGAAGCAGAAGCGGTCTCAGAGCCAGCTGATGAATCGATCGATGTATCCTCCTCATCAGATGGGTAGGCAGTGACCACGTCAGAAATTACTTGTCGGGTTTGCTTCAGTGTAGTGTGTGGTGTAGTGGGGGATGTCCTAGTAGTAGGTGGGACATATGCAGGGTCAGTCTCCACATCAATATCCTCATCGATCACCTTAAAGGATGGTGCCAATGATTTTGACTTGCCATTTGTGGCGTAAGGCGGAGTTCTCTTGGGAGCCATAGTACCTGTGGAGGCTCAGTTAGTACCAAAACAAACCAATCACACACTAGGAATTTTTTTAGAACAAAGAACGAACCAAAACAAAAACTAAAAAAAATTATGATAGTAGCAGTAGTGACCACCTACGGTGGGTACCTACTGCCTGTAGATGAACCTACGGTACATGGGTCCCCTTCGTAGGTCAGAGTTCCGAGAAGTTGGGTCTCTGATGGGAACCACAGATGTGTAGAACGGTTCATTGATGGAACGACGGACCGTAGTCCACCTCCATGGTTCCACACTTAGTGATTAATTCATATGGAACATACCCACGGACCCGACCTACGGTCCGTGGATGGGGTTTCGTGGGTCAGGTATGTGCCAGGTATCAGACATGCCTTATTTTGTAACTATTTTTTCAACAAATTAAACCATCAACCTAAGTCTAATCATGCATTTCAACACATCTGGTAGTTTTTCAGCCATAATGTTTTGATTACTCACAATTTATTCATTTTAACATACCGAACTAGGAACCCTTAGTCGAAACTTCCATTTAGACCATATTCAATGTGTTATTCAATTAAAAAGACAACACAATCACATTCTATCATCCCAAGGGTGTTCTAGCATACAAATCACTGTTTACACACAAAATTTTACCACCCAAGGTCAAGATCCACTTTGTGACTTCATAAAACAACAATGAACAGTGCATGCAAAGTCAGGGTGAAGTTGTTTATCTTAGAAGTAGTGGAAGTGGATGATTGTGTGATGAAAGGAACTCCTTAGACCTTTTTTGAACCTTTTGACACCAAACCCTAACCTTGAAATCATTTGTGAAGGGGAAAATGTGATGATTTTTGGGAGAGGAGAAGATAATTATGGGAGAGGAGAGTGATTTGGGGGATTAATGAGGGAGTTTTGGGATTTGGAGGGGTTAGAAACGGTTAGGAGGGAATTTGGATAAAGGGGGTGTATTTGAAATGAGGGGTTTTTATTAAAAGGGGGTTCGGGTCGGGTATTCAGAAACCTTAATTTGGACCCACGAAACCCCATCTACAGACACCATTCACGGTCTGTGGATAGACCCA
Organism: Solanum chiquidenum; assembly: GCA_029582725.1. Lineage (NCBI taxonomy): Eukaryota > Viridiplantae > Streptophyta > Magnoliopsida > Solanales > Solanaceae > Solanum > Solanum chiquidenum. Next base: position 31,993 of record JAJOOS010003340.1, on the reverse strand, counting down.
CAGACCATCAATGGGGTCCGTAGACCTCTGCACAACCTATTTTCTGTAGATTTAGTTGTTCGTCCCTGCACATGTAGCAACCGTTAGGCCTTTCTTTTTACATTTTCTGGACACTTTTTAGACACAAACCCTATGCTATATCTAGCCAACACTAATACAAAAATAAAACATCTATCTAACGGATTACAGAAATTCAAATAAATAAAGAAAACTCCTAAATCAAAAAGAAAAACCTATCGTTGGCTAGATTGTACATCTTGGGTTGCCTCCCAAGCAACGCTTGATTTAACGTCGCGGAACGACACAGGACCCTTGATTACTAAGACTTCATCAAGGTAGTAGGCCTCAACCACTTCTTTCACACTCTCTTCTTTCCCCATGTAAACCTTGATCCTTTGCCCGTTCACCTTGAACCTTGTTCCCTCCTTTTTCTCGAGCTCGACCGCTCCATGTGGGAACACTTGATTGACTATAAATGGCCCGGTCCACTTGGACTTGAGCTTGACAGGAAACAAGTGCAACCTTGAATTGAATAGAAGCACCAGATCACCCACAACAAATTCACGCTTTGCAATCTTTTGATCATGATACCTCTTCATCTTTTCCTTGTACAAGGCAGAACTTTCATAAGCTTTTAGGAGAAACTCATCAAGATCATTCATGTCATTAACTCTTTGACTCGATGCATGCCCCAATCCAAATTCAACTTCCTTAGCGCCCACATAGCCTTATGCTCTATCTCTACTGGCAAATGGCAAGACTTCGCATATACAAGTTGGTAGGGGGACATACCTATGGGAGTCTTGAATGCGGTGCAATAGGCCCATAGAGAATCATCAAGATTCCTTAACCAATCATTCCTATTTGCATTCAGAGTCTTAGCAAGGATTTGCTTTATCTCTCTATTGGACACTTCAACTTGCCCACTAGACTGCGGATGGTAAGAAGTGGCTACATTGTGACAGACTCCATATTTGTCTAGAACGCCTTGAACAAGCTATTACAAAAGTGGGAACCTCCATCGCTGATAATCGCCCTAGGTGTACCAAATCTGGAGAAGATACTCTTTTTTCAGTAATACGGTGACACTCTTACCTTCATTGTTTTAAAACGCCATTGCTTCCACCCACTTCGACACATTATCAACCGTAACAAAAATATACTTCATCCCATGTGAACTCACAAATGGACACATAAAATCAAGGCCCCATACATCAAACAACTCAATCACCAAGATCGGATTCATAGGTAGCTCTTGCCTCTTTGAAATTCCAACTTCTCTTTGGCAACAATCACAAGATTTGGCAAAATCATGAGCATCTTGGTGGATGGTAAACCAGTAATACCCACACTGCAAAAAAAATTAAGCGCAGTCCGAATACCACTATGATGCGCACCAATAGGTAGATTGACGCGCCTTTAGTATACTCATCATCTCAACCTCGGGCACACAAAGACAAATAATCCCATCCGCACAAATACATAACAAATAAGTGTAATCCCAAAAGAACTTCTGAACATCATGCATAAACTTTTTCCTTTGGTGAAAAGACAAATTCGATGGAACCAAATCACTTGCCAAGTAATTAACAAAGTCTGCGAACCAAGGAATCAGATCATAAGAAGTAGCAAATACATGTTCGTTTGGAAATGAATCATTAATTTCAGCCCCATCTCCTAGCTCGAGCAAAGCTTCTTCCTCTAATCTGGACAAGTGATCGGCAACTTGATTTTCTATACCCTTTCTATCTTTCACCTCAAAATCGAACTCTTCCAGCAACAACACACATCTAATAAACCTCGGTTTTGCATCCTTTTTAGCCATCAGATACCTCAGTCCCTATGACTTTAGTATGTTGATAAACTGGGGAGGAGGACCCTGTGCAGGTAGTGCTGGGACCACAGCCTAATCTGGAACTAGAGGGGGAGGAGTGGAGTGAGGTACCCGGATCCTAGATGAATTATTCATCCTCTTGGAGAATATTTTAGCTCTCCGGTCTAGTAGCAAATGATTATCCTCAGGCTCAGAAATTTCTGCCTGAGGGTCCTGGTATTCCCTCCCGCTCTTAGAAGTGGTCAGGTGAGTAGCGTAGACTCCCTCACTATTGGAGCTGACCTCCGGTGACTCTACTACGGGCGCCTTACCCTTTCCTTTTCCCTTTCCACCTGTGGTAGGAAGTTTGGTCGCCTTTGCTTTAGATGCAGTTGCATCCTCATTGATTATGATTCTCTTTGCCCGCTTGCGGGGCAGCATGTCTCATCCTGGTACTTTGGGTCTAGCCATATCTGTAAAAGACATCAAAAAGAGTTAGAAAGTAACCAAGAAAAATTGCAGAATACAGGGTGCAAAAAGATTCGCCGAACCAATCGGTGAGTCACCAAGTCACTTTGGCGAGACAGGTCGGGATCGCCAAAAAGATCAGCCTGAAAAATTTCTAGAAATCAGGAAACTAAGAGATATTAAGGGCCCTTCGGAGATTCGATGACACAACTCGGTAAGCTCAGACTAGCCCGCCGAAATTTACAGTATGTTTTAGGGGTTAGGGGCGTAAAAAGGGCGATTAAGGGACCTTTCGGCGAGTCGCCGAGTGAACTCAGGCTTCTTGCCAAAATTTACAAACTCTAACTCAACTAAATTGATAAATTAAGGGCGATCAAGGAGGACATTGGCGATCCACCAAACAGTTTGACGAGCTCGACATCTCGCAAAACTGCCGAACGTGCCAAATTCCAACCCTGTTTCCCAAATTCAATCCCTCAGCCCTCAAAAGCAAAATCAAACTACACTAATGCAATTAGGACCAGACCCAATCGACCCATGCCTCCAGAGTACTCTGACTTCCCTCGGTTTGGCTAAAATTTGCCATTTGATGACTTTTTCCCTTAAGAATAACGTCAACGCTCCATCATTGGGCACAGTACGTCATTTAGAGCAATTGGGGGTTACTCAGACTTCACCCAACTAGACCCAACATAAATTAACCGCAACCCAACAATTTATGATCAATTTTAACGCACAAAACTCGGGAAATCAACACTTCAAGAAATTAAGCAAATTTTCAAAACTAAAGCAGGCAAAATAAGATATCAAATACGATTCTGACATAGGCCCAGCACACAACAACATAATTTTACCAAATGCATTCGATTTCAACCACTAATCAAGTGTTCGGTGTTTGGAAAATCAACCTTTAAGTTGAATGAAGAATTATATATGCTAGGCGGCAATGTGATCCAAATCTGAGCACGAGATCAACACACAAACAGAGATCAAAAGGGAAAATATTGAAAATCTAGAGTGCGGTGAGAGGGTACGAGATTAAAAATAAGAGAATGCGAAAGATTTTTAAAATTTACACCATTTGACCTTTTAAAACCTTTCAGTTCGTGGCCCTTTCGGTGGTATTAGTCAACCACGCCGAACAACTTGGAGATGCGCCGAGTGGTGACTCACCTCACCGAGTTTTACACAACCTCCAGTCAATTTGAGGGTCCAAACCACAGACAAATTGGGCTCACCGACCTGTTTAACGAGTTGCCGATTTACCCATTGGCCCGCCGCATTTTACAGATTCCCACTTGATATTTTTGTGTTCCAACAGCGGTCCAAGTCGGGCTTACTGAGCTCTTCGGCAAGTCACCAACTGGACTTTTGGATCGCCAACTTGCACATTTTCAAACACATTCCACTTTTCAACCTACACAATACACACCCGTTATTCCAAAAAAGAAAAAGCATTAAAAACTTGGTTTGCCTCCCAAAAAGTGCCTTTGTTAACATTATGGCATGACACAAGTACCCATTCAAGCTTCATTTTGGGAGTTAGCCTATGTATCACTAGTCAACCCCCCTTGTTGTCTTTGGTTAAGATGTGAAGAGATCTGACCCATTTGAGTCTAAAACTGCTTGATAGAGATGGAATGAGAGGTCACCGTCTGGTTGAGAGTCGATACATCTTCCTTCATTTCCTTCAAAACTTTATCAAACCCTTGAACCTTGTTGACAATGCATCAGAACATATTTCAGTCTGGCCACCCTCATAATCTTTCAGCTTTTGACGCTTATGGGGAGGAATATACCTATCCTTCTCCCCTTCTCTTTCCTTCCAAGTGGCGTTACGTCATGCCAATCTCTATCACGGTTTCTCCAGCCATTATCTCTATTCCAACCTTGGTTTCTACACTATCTTGGTTAGTTAGAACCATAACCTCCTCCTTGGTTGGCTAGGAAGTTCACTTCCTCATTGTAAATCGTTTTAAATTGGGCTTCATCGGGGTTCACTCCACCAACACCCACATCAATAACACTCTTCGTACCAACACCCATGAAATTTTTATCTAAGATGTCCAGTTGAGTCATCATCTTTGCCATGTTTTGGTCTCTCTGTTGATCTTTTTTTTATCTACTCCTTTTTCATTCGAAAGTTGAGAGGAGAGACTTTGTCCTCACGAGTGTACCACACCCTATTAATCTTGCTCATGCAGTCGAGGAGTTGGGAAGCTACTTCATAGGGTTGTTGCATTATACCTCTGGGAACGAGTTGGTCACCAACTCCTTTTTTCACCGAGTCAAGACTCCTATAAAAGTATTGCAGCAGCAAGTTGTTAGCAATCCATGATTTGGGCATTGCAAAAATAGCTTTTTGAATCTCAACCAAGTCTCGTGGATTTGCTCACCCTCTTAGCGCTTGAAATGTTTGATACTATCCCTAAGAGTCATCATCTTCGAAGGAGGGAAAAATCACACTTGGAATGCAGTAATAAGCTCCTCCCACGAAGTGATGGAATATCTTGTCAACTCCGCCAACCATTTACTTGCCTCACCTATTAGAGAAAATGGGAACAACCTCAACTGGACCTATTCTTGCGATATGTTCTTGAATGAGAAGGGTCCACAGATAACAACAAAATTCCTGATATGCTCATGGGGATCCTCATGAGCTAGACCTCTGAATAAACCCTTCAGTTGAAGGAGCTGAATCATGGTTCTTGTAATCTGGAAAATAAAGTTCCCTTCACCTGTAGGCAAACGAAAGGTCCCAACACAACCCATTTGAACTGGGTCACTAATGTTCGTGTCATTAACGTCGTTAAGGTTCCTGACATCATCTTGTTGGCCCACTTGGCTACCATTACTACCGTTAATGATCATCTCCTCTTTTTAACACAGGCAATACAAAACCAAAAATAAAACTAAGTAGATTAAACTAAAACTAAGAAGAACACAATTTAACTTCACCAAAAGAATTTCAAACAACACCAATCCCCGGCAGCGGCGCCATTTAGAGTTAATGTTTCAAGTACACCTCATCCAATTCTAGGTGTTCAACTATCGTAAATCAGTATAAAACCCAACTAAATGAATTGGTGTCGAATCCCACAGGGAGCAATACGTGTTTTAAATTTAATTAGGAATTGCAAACGTGGTCTAATCAGCCATAATAATAGAATTTATCAAAAAAAGACATATCAAGTAACAGGGGGTGACACGAATGTCAAATGAGGGGTTTTGGTTTTAGTTATCAACTACAAACAGTCACAAACACTTCGAATTAACAATAGGGAGACAGATTCATGGGATGTGATCGATTATAGGAAAATATAGCCATATGGGTAATTGCAACTATTAGTAAATAGCTAACTATTAGTGAGAAGGCTAGACTATAAGGGGGATAGTTTTCTCTCGAACAACTATCCCGAATAAGGTGATTTCTTTCAAACATCAACAAGCATGAAAATTAACAGCAGCCCACACCTTAATCCATTCACTCTCTCAAGCTAAATGTGTGGCATTGGGTTTAGAATTTACTCTCTTGAGCTAAACCAGATCAACCCAATACCCATAAACCATCAATCAATAACCTTAGTTCTAAAACCTCTCTCTCGAGCAAGCCAAAAACACAAATATAGAACTATATTTGCAACTACAATTCTTAAATTAAACCACAATTAAACTCACTTTTAAATATCATTTAAATTAAAAATTAGCAATACCCATAAACTAATTCAGTAAATAATCACATGATCACACCCCAAGAATTGGGGTTTTAGCTAGACACTATAAAAAGGTAGAAACAATTACCAAATTGAATATGCATCAACTGGGTAAGAGTGGTTTCGTCTTTACAATGCTCCAATTTAATGAATCTTAGAAACCCACTTCCAAATTCTCAAAAGTGAACTTCTCCAATCCTTCAAACCTAAGGAAAACTCTAGAGAAAAGTATTCTAAAAGTAAGTTAATTTCTCAGCATAAGTTCTAATACTGAAATAAAATATTCAAAAACTTATTTATAGTCGCCACAAATGTTCTACGAATAGGCATTCGGCGAAGTAAGTCGGGCTTGCTGAACCACTCAGTGAGCCGCCCTTTGATCTCTTCCATCGCCTTTTCACCTTGGCATTCAGCATCCTTGGGTTTTGTAACTTTGGGCGATCTATCACTGCTTTACGGAACCACTCGGTGATGCACCGATTGCTCCTTTTTATCACCGACTTGGTTTCTTCCCTCAGGGTTGGCACACTTGATCTTTAGGCGGTGGAACTAGCCATTCGGCGATTTGCCAAGCACCATTGGCGATCACCGGGATTGCCTTTCTTAAATTCTTTAGTTTTTTTTGTTCCTTTTTCATGTTAGTGTCCTTGCTTTGTTCCTCAATCCATGTACCTGAAAATCAAGGATTTTTCATCAGTTTATGGAACAAATTAAGCATTTGAGGACACTAAATCTATATAAACAAAGCCCTAAATGAGTCCAAATCTTGGACTCATCACGCCGCCCTAGCCGTTATTTACTGGGGGGTCTTATTGGACACACTGCTCGCACGCCGCCCAGTCCCAATTTGTCTTCTTTGATTTTTTGTCCTAATTCACCTAAAATATATTTGATTCTACCTAACATTCTTAGATTCGTCAACCTAACTCAAGTACATTAAAATCTACTGGAAATTACTCAAGAATTACACACACTCGCAAGATCCTCACCTCAAAAATTCAACAAACTCCATCAACAAGGAATGAAAAAAAAACCTCAATAAACTCCTCAAGAACTCAAATTATTCAACCTCAAGAATGAAATTATGGATAAAAATCACATGATTGTTGTGTGGCTGAACGAACTCAACACTATGAGAACTTACATACCTCTTAGGATAAAATCCTTGGCGAAATCCCTTGAAGAATTAAATTTTTTTTTAACGCTCTTTCTTTTCTCCTCTGTTCCTCTTCTTGAACTCCTCTGAAAACCCTAAGCGTATTCAGGAATTGTGAAAACTGATCTTATTCAGTTTAAAACCCTAAAATAAATTATTAAAATGAATTAGGCTAGTGGGGTAAGGAAAAGACCAAAATACCCCTCATTAATACATGTAACTTTGATTAACTAAACAAGCTGAACTCAAACCGGTATATCTCCCTCATTCAAACTTGAAATTTAGCGAACAAGTGGTGTTGGAAAGAGGAATCACAGATATTTCATTTGATATTTTATGGGTTTCCTAACTCATCATGTGCTAAAAGTTATGGTCGTTTGAAGTTGACCCAAAACTTAAACAACTTATAAATAACTTAAATGAATTCTCTTTAGTTCATTTAGAACTAAAGGTGCTGCATCTAGTTACCTTAACACTTGCAAAAAAATTAAATTTCTCGATAAAATCTCACTCACTACAAAAAATGGTTCGAGTCTTGGCCCAATTTTTTTGGGGGTGTTATACAAATGTAATTTAAGAAATAACAAACATTAATTCAAAACAATCGATGTTCAATAATTACTCGTAGCCACAACCGCAACCCTAGAACAAGCGTCTTTAGCTACTAATATCTAAGAAAAGAAAAACAAGAAAAGAACCCCAAAAACTTTTGACTTTTCCCTACACAATATATATTTCTTATAAAGTGTATCTCCTAATAATTATCCTCATGGGATTTATAGCTGTAGAAAACAATAAATAAAATAACTGAGACCAAAAATGATTTGAAAACCAAAACCAAAGGAATTGATGTCCATGTTGATACACTGCCGAACTGGTTCACAAAACAACACTTCTGTTGTCTTCCCCATTGCCACGTGGCAACAAGGAAACTAATTTAATTTTTTTGTGTCAACCTTTTGAATTTATATAACTAAGTAATTTATCCGCGCTTTGCACGAGCATAAATAATCTTTCTAAGCTTTTGAACAACTTTTACAATAATCAATTGTTATAAGAAAAAATAATAGAGTAAATTTTAGTAGGTTTTAAAAGCATTTCAACATAAATTAAATCGTCTAACATTATCGCATATATCAAGAATTGTAAATATATACTGAAAGATTAAAAATATCTTGATATCTAATCATTTTTGTCGTTTACATAATTTATCATAATTTATGTTTGATGATATAATTGTCTTGTTAAAATTGAGTGATGTTTTTATTTAGATATATAGTATCACTTTATCAAATTATTTTGTACATGAAAAATATAGTTAGAATAACTCCTTGTGAAAAAAATTATGTAAAAGCTTTCGATATTCAATATTAGTTATGAATAAGTTAAAACAGTTAAAAAATGTACACCACAACAACATGAATACTTTTTTTAGAGACAATCGACCTGTCTGAGGTCAAACATTCACCACTTTTCTTTATTGTTACTTTTTTACTCTAACAAAATTTATAAAAGGAGAAAAATAAATTTGAAACAACTTAAAAATAATATTGTCTACCCTTTTAGACATTCATTCTTCATTAAAATCCTGCTCTCAAAGCCCTTCTAGATGCTTCATCAATGCAACTTTACAATGTTTTTCAGAAATATGTATGTATAATTGTTGCATTATGAAAGTACAAAAAGATCAAAATGTTTGATTCTAAACTCATGTTAATGATATATTCTCGAACTAAAAAAATTAAAAATGAGTCTAACCTAGATAACTCAATGCTCAGCAATGTCTTGGGACATAAAGGACAAAAAATCCATGTTAATAGACATATCTTTTGTAGCTTAAGATGTTACTTTTTTTTAGAACATGATTTGTTTCATATTCTTAAAATTAGGCATGCCAAAAATAGTCATAACTCACACAAATAATATGAAGAAGAGCCGAATGAGAAGGAAAAAGGAAAACCATGAAAATGATGAAAGCTTTGTCCAAGTAAAATCATATAGATACCAAACGAAAAATAATCAATAAAATTTTAAGGAGACAATAAAACAGTGAGAAAAGGCATACCTTAAAGGGGGTAAAATATGACATATCCAATGATGATAACAAAACATTCTTTACTAGAAAAGTTCTTATGTTTTGATATAACATACCTCAAAAAATTGACCAACACTTAAATGAACTTTCAATCATATAACTACTCATAATTTCCACTGAATTTTTTTTTATCAAAAAGAGATAAAAACAATATAAAAACCAAATACTATTGGCATGCAAAGTTAGTAACTCTCAGATGATTTTCTAAGGAACAAAAAATGTTAAATGATGGAATGTCGTTGTTGATGAAGAAGTTAGTGATCTATAAGGGATTTTTATCCTACCTTCAACAATTTCAATAGAGAAAACTTGCATGAATACTCAATTAACGTGTGTTATTTAATCAGTGTACTAACAAATTCTTATAACAATAATTTTGCAGAAACATAAACAACAAAGTTTAAAGCATATACTCTAAAACAACAATTAATAATAAGAATAAATTAATGACTGTAAAAAATATACAAGGATTTGTAACAATAGAATGAAACAAAATATAATGATTCCCTTTTAGTACTCGAGGTTTAAAGGAATATATCCTCTCAGGATAGAATGATTCTATGAACCAGTGTATTGATACAAAAACAATGGTGTCTGTGAACCCCTCAACGGGAGAAAAATACACGAATAACTATATTAATTGTCCAGATGAAGAAGAAGAAGTTCATAATTTTGTTGTTTTAAAATGAGAGGAAATTCCTCTATAAGGGTAATGTGAACAAATGTTTATTGTGCTTTCTCAGAATTTTCATAACTCTTTTGAAAAGATAAAACCCTTCGAAAAGGTCACAACCTTCATAAAAGTCACAACTTTTCATACAACTCGCAACTTTTCATGAAAGTGGCAACTCTTTTTATTTCATTCACATTTTTAAAATCCAACAACGTCTATTTCACATATAAATTCGAAGCTCTAATAAATGACATTGACCTTCAATCTGATTGTACCACTCCTAGATAAAAAAATGATAACACAATTCAGTAAAGGTAAAATAATATTATCGAGAAACTGTCGACTAAATGTATGAAACAATGCAAGTATACTTACGATCAAAGGAGAGGTTTTCACAATTCCAAAATTAAAAAAGAAAATTTTCAAGGTATAACTACAATGACCATCCACACCATTTCCTAGTTTATGCCTTCTTTACATCGTTTAGCGTGTTCCTATAGCGACTACAAGTCATTTATGACTTGGTGGCACAGAATCTTCGGTTGCATGGTCGTTCGTTTGGGTTTTATGCCTGTTTTCCTATTTTGGATCTTTCAAGACTTGAAAAGTTGAATTCAGTCATAACCTCAGGTAAATGACATCTGATGGGACTTTGGGGCCAGCCTTTGAAGTTTTGCTTAAGTTTGACATTAGTCAACATTCTTGGTAAACGTGCTCGAATGAGAATTTCGCCAGTGTGGTTAGTTCTAGAATGTGGAGTTTGGTCTAGAACGACCCTTCGTGTGCTTCCCAAGGCTTCCGGTCGTATTCCTAGGCCTATTGTTGAAATTAGCTAAATGACATTTGGGTGAAATGACCTTGTATGGAAATTTTGACTATGCTATTGAGTCTGGAATGTAAAACCTAGGGGGGTAGCATATTTGGTTTATTTTCATTAGGTCCAGAACTAATTCCGAGGGTCCGTTCAGAGACTTTGAAAAAATAAATAGCAAACTCCAGTGTTGTTGATGCATATCTTTAGCGACCAAAATTTAGTGTTTTGGCAACCAGACTTAGCTTTTAGCGATTAGAACTGCTGCTATTTATATAGCAAAAAATCAGATTCAGCCTCATTTTAAAACTTTGATATCTCAAGTTCTAGAGCTCTGTTTTAGGTGATTCGAAGTCTGGTGTGTTTGGGTTTGCATTGGTCATGTGGGTAAGTGTTTGTATTGTTCCGTAAAGTTTCAGATTGTGGTATATCTGTGCTGTAAATGGCTACCCCAAGTCTCCTTTTGTGTAATGTTTTTCATTTTGGTTTTCTATTGCATGGAGTTGTTCCGAGCCCCGAGAGGTACTCTATTTTAGACCACAAGCTCGGAGGAGGGTTTAGGACCTCTTCACGAAGTCAATTTTGGAAATTCCAGAGTAGGTCCCATATTTCCTAATTTTTACTGTGAAATTGGTTTGTCTCCATTTTTGATGATTTTACTGTCCAAACGACCGTGCAGATGCTCTGATTCTATTTTTGATAGTGTGGCAGAAATCTGAGGAAGTTTAGAAGGGAAAAGCTGTCGCAGAGTGATTTAAAGCACGCGCGATCGGCCTTCAAGTAGGGTGCAACTTCCGTTCCTTTAGATTGATCTTGATTGTAAAATTGCATGCCTAATTGTGTGAATCAAGGGTGGGATTCTAGTATTTCTTCTTTTCTTCTCAGAAACCATGTTGTAGGGTTGATTTTAGGGCTGTTTCAGGATTAGTACCATGTTGTTGGAGAGGTTGTTTATCTGTGGGTATTTGTGAATTACCAGTTGGGTTGTTTATTTGTTGTTGCATGCGTAGTATCTAGTTGGTTATTTATTTGTGTTGGAATTTGCACCTAATTGACTTTTGTATGAATTTGATGTTGATTTAGATGAACTAGGTCCTTCTAGACCGGTATAGAAGACTTGGGTCTGATAGTTCATCCTAGCTTTGGGTATTTTATTGGTTGCGATCTGGCTTCTCTCCTAATTTCTATGATGTCGATGTGTTATCAAAGGCGTAGTATTTTCCTAGTTTAGGTGTTTTGCGGTTGGTTCTGGTGTGAGGTAGTTGGTAGTGAGCGTCGATCCACGAGCTTGGATTTGATTCTCCCATTTTGATATGGTTGGTAGTGGACGTCGATCCATAATAGCTTGGAATTTGAGATCCTCTACGAAATTTATTTTACTAGCATACTCTAGCAAGAATTGGGCAGGGACCCTGAGAGTGATAGCTGACTCACCTCGCCGTCATTAGGAAGGGCCCCCGGGGTGATTAGCTGGCTGGGTAGCTGGATATAAGTTACTTGAGATCCTCTTCATAGTTGATAGGCTCGCACACTCTGTCTAGCTAGGTCAGGGCCTCCAGGAGTGTTTGATGGCACACTTGGCTGGCTTGGGCAGGGCCCCAAAGTGTTAGACTATTGGGCAGTTGGATTAGGTCTTTTGGAGGGGATTGATATACCTTTCCGCGACACTCGCCTTGCTCTGTAACGCCCCAGAGTTGCTGGCAGGCTGGGTGTCCCAATGTGGAAGTTAGACTTATTGACTGGGTCGGATTTGTTGCTTGTGTCGATTCAGAGTTCGGTTTACATTGGGTTTCTTAGTTATGGCTTCTCTGTGTACCTGTCAAACTTATGGGAGTCCATTCTGGTTCTTGTTTTTTCTGCTTGAGTTTACCTAGTGTTTCTTATTGGGGGCTTAGGTGGGTTTAGGTTAAATATCCTCAGACTAGCTCTCTTATTATTCAGCTCTTATTACTGTTGACCGTTGTTCGTGTTTGATTCAATATTTTCCATTTGTTATGAGCTTTCTTGCTCAGGTGGCCTATGATGCATGTTGGGTCTATATCACTTTGGTACTCATGCTACATTTTACATCTATTTTCGTTATGTAGTACCGAGCACCAGCTATCATTGTTGATGTTGAGCCTACAGTAGTCTGTTCGGGAGTCGAGGGTGAGGTCCTAACATTCTGGGATTTCCTGTCTCCCTTCTAAATTTGCATTTTGACTTGGCTTTTACTTTTTAAGGCAGTCTTTTTTCTCTGGTCCATTTTTGGGACTTGTACTCTTTAAATAGTTTTGTACATGTGACTTCTAGGTTCTGGTAGATATATTTTGTATATATAGTTTTGGGTTCGCTTTCTCCTTCCTCTAATGTATTTTGTTTATTTATGCTTCGGTTAGTTATGAATAGTTCCCCCATCAGTCCCATCACTCTAAACTTTTGTGATAGGGTTTGGGTTGCCTACTAGCGGGTTGGTAAACACCATCATGGCTTGAGAAATCGGGTCGTGACAAGGTTGGTATCAGAGTCGCAAGTTCATCAGTCTCACTTGTACATTGCTAACATCTAGTAAAGTAATAAGGATCGGTGCGAAGACGTATGTGACATATCTTTGGGAGGCTACATGATGTCCTTAGGGAGTTTCCCTATTTTGTATCATTTTTGTGCGTTGTGGTCCAATTGGTTTGATGGAATCTTACTTGTTTCACTATATCGCATAATGGCTCGCTCGCGCAATAGATTTTGAACCTGAGGTCGAAGCTGGGCAGCAACGCTAGCTCAAGAGAGAGGGAGGACTCCGGAGCAGGAGGCAAAGCCTCGGTTAGACAAGATTCCTCTTCAGTCGGGACCAGCCCAACCACCACGCGCACCAGCTACCACCCTTGATCTTCAGGCTATGCTTACGCATATTCTAACGGCTATTGGGGGCACTCAGCAGGAGCAGGCCTCAACACCAGTTCCAGAACTGGCTCTATTACCACATGGCTAGCCTACAGCAGCGGCCCTAGAGGTTCAGCAGCCACCAACACCGGTCGTTGTTAACCAGGATATTGTAGATAGAGTTATGCCCATGAGGGAGAAAAATATGCTCAGGGTGTTTCTAAGACAATCGTTGCCAAGGTATTTTGCGTCAGTTGGCAAGGATGCCTAGGAGTTCCTTACTACTTTCTGGGAGCGACTGCAGACTTTAGGGTTGGTTTAGTCGAGGGGAGACGCCTTCACAACTTATCAGTTAGATTGGCCGGCCATGTAGTGGTGGCACTCTTTCATGGAGACCAAACCAGTTGGTTCCCCGCCAGTGATGTGGATAAAGTTTTCTGAGGCTTTTCTGGCTAGATTTATCCCACTGAGCATTTGAGATTGGTTCTATGATGAGTTCTCGAGGTTGGACCAGGGCTCCGTGATGGTATTTGAGTATGAAGTAAGATTTCATAAGTTATCCGTCCATGCCACCATTATCTTGCCTATAGCGGAGGTGAGAGTCAGGAGCTTTCTTAGAGGGTTGAGGTTGCAACTATGTATTGAGTCACAGTCTATGGTTTCAGCAGGCCGCCCTTTGCTGGATGTAGTGGACCATGCACGCACGCTTGAGTAGCTCTATTGCGAGGCCCGCGGGGGCAGCCACAAGAGGGCCAGGCAGGATGCCATTTTTAGTGGGCCCGTCCTAGGCCTAGGGATACTCGGGATCGGGTTCATACGAGGTTCCATCCGGTTCACCCTAGTCACCCATTTCATGCATAATTGTAGTTATAAGAGGGTGACCAACACCGTTAGGGTGGTTATAGTGTCATTCCAAGTCAGGGCCGAGGTGGGTTTCTGATAACATCATCTGGTCGGGGTAGCTGGTTTTTGGTAGTGTGCAGATCATCGCAGGGTTTCTTCACATCTGGGGACCTTGGGTGTTGGTCCAGATAGTGCCCTAGCATTAGATCAGCCTTACTAGCTCCTCAGGCAGTGATCCCGGTAGCAGCAGTCGCCCCTTAAGCTAGAGGAGGAGGTTAGAACCAGGGTATTCGGGGAGGCAGGGAAGGTGTCAGAGTGGATGCACATGGTAGAGGCATCCATGGCCATTTCTATGTAGCTCCAGTTAGAGTAGAGGCCGAGGTGTCAAATGATGTGATCACAGGTACAGTTCTATTATGATATCATTCCGCTTCAACCTTATTTGATCCCGGTTCTACTTATTCATATATGCCTGCTTAATGTTCTCCTTGGTAATGGGTTAGTCCTGAGCCCATGGTGGTACCATTGCCTGTTTCGACCTAGTTGGGGATTCTTTAGTAGTGGATCAAGTTTGTAGATCCTGTGTGGTGACAATTTGGGGGAAGGATACCCCAACGGATCTTATTATGCTTAGAATGATGGCTTTTAATTTGATCTTGGGCATGGACTGGATATCCCCTCATTGAGCGGTCTTGGATTGTTATGCCAAGAATGTTGCTTTAGCCATTCCTGGTATTTTGCCGGTGGTGTGGAAAGGTTCTCATAGTCGCACATTGGTTGGGGAGATTTCTTATGTACAGGCTCAAACGCTAGTGGCTATCGGGTATTTGGCATATTTGGCTTATGTTAGCGATGTTAGTAGGGAGAGCCCTACAATTGATTCAGAGTTTATGGAGAGTTCACGGATTTCTTTCATGTCGACCTTCCTAGTCTACCCCTGGACTGGGATATTGAGTTTTCCATTGATTTGGAGCCAGGTACTTGTCCTATTTCCATCCCACCGTATCGTATGGCCTCCACAGAGATCAAGGAGCTTAGTATTCAACTTAAGGATCTCTTGGGTAAAGGATTCATTAGGCCTAATGTATCACCTTAGGGTATCCTAGTCTTGTTTGTGAGTAAGAAGGACGGTACTATGCGGATGTACATTGATTACAAGCATATGAATAAGGTGATGGTGAAGAACTATTATCCTATGCTTCATATTGATGATCCATTCGACCAGATTCAGGGAGTGGCAGTGTTTTCTAAGATTGACTTGGGATACGACTACCATTAGTTGAGGATTAGAGAAGTAGACATCCCTAAGAAACCATTTACGACTCTTTACAACCATTTTGAGTTCCTGGTGATGTCTTTTGGGTTGCCTAATACCCTAGCATCTTTCATGAATTTGATGACTCATGTATTCAGGTCTTGTCTGGACTCCTTCAACATCGTCTTCATTGATGATATCCTCGTATACTCGTGGAGCTATAGTGAGCATGAGAAACATTTGTGGATAGCGCTCTAGACTTTAAGATATCATCGGTTGTATGCCAAGTTCTGAAAGTGCAATATTTTGCATGAGTTCGTAGCATTCTTGGGGTACGTCGTGTCAAAGGATAGCATTATGGTGGATCTGGCAAAGATTCAGGCTATTCGTGGTTGTGCCAGGCCCATTTCTTTGACTAAGATTCAGAGCTTCGTCTGATTGATAGGATATTATAGGTGTTTTGTCGAGGGTTTCTCTACTATAGCAGTGCCATTGACTCGGTTGACTTGCCAGGAGTTTCCCTTTTTGTGGGCGAAGGAGTGCGAGAGAAGGTTTCTGAGGCTTAGGGAGTTGCTTTCCACCACTCTTATATTGACTCAGCTAGTTGAGGGTGACGGCTTCATAGTATATTGTGACACATACGACGTTGGTTTGGTTTTTGTGTTGATTAAGAAGAGCCAGGTTATTCATTATGCATCGAGGTAGCTTAAGATGCATTAGCACAACTTTACCACTCATGAGTTGGAGTTGGCGGCCGTAGTTTTCATGCTTCAGATCTAGAGACATTACCTATATAAAGTTCAATACGAGACCTAAACTGATCATGGGAGCCTTCGGTACATTACGACCCAGAGGGATCTTAATTCAAGGCAGATACATTTGATTGAGCTCCTAAAAGACTATGACCTCTCTATTCTTTATCATCTGGGAGTATGGGTAGTCTAGCCTTCCTTTCTATTTCGGAGCGACCTTTGGCTTTGGAAATTTAGTCCTTAGCCAATCACATGATCAATCTTGATGTTTCAGATTCCAGTCGGGTGTTAGTTTATTTAAGATTTCAGTCATCCCTGCTTGATATCTCTATAGTCGTCAGTTCGAGGATGAGTAGAGATAGAGTCTTGGCATGCGATGCAAGGCATGCTACTTTAGGTTTAGATGGGGTTTTGAGGTTTGTTGGTTGGTTATATGTTCTGATAGTTGGGGATTTGATTTAGTTGATTCTTAGCAGGCCTATGATTCACAGTATTCTATCCATCTAGGCACCGCTAAGATGTATTGTGACATGAGGAAGCATTACTGGTGTAGCAATTTGAGGAGGGACATCTCATGTGTCCCGTTGCTTTTGTTACCAGCAGGTGAAGGCCCAAGCATTTGAGGCTTGGGGGTGAGTTGCAGAGATTACCGATTCCTGAGTTGAAGTGGGAGCACATCACCATGGATTTCCTAGTGGGTTTATCTTGGACTTCTAGAGGTGTTGAACACATTTGGGTCTTCGTGGATCTATTGACCAAGTTAGCACACTTCCTTTCTAGTTGATACTTCCTTCAGTGCTGAGAGGTTAGCTTGTATCTACATTCGAGAGGTAGTCCATCTTCATGGTGTGTCTATTTCTATCATTTTATACTGGGGTTCACAGTTCACGTCTAGCTTTTGGAAGGTATTTCAGGAGGAGTTGGGCACCCATGTCAATATTAGCATAACATTTCACCCGTAGATTGATGGCAGGTCGGAGTGTACTATTCAGGTTCTTGAAGATATATTGTGGTCCTGTGTTATGGATTATGGAGGTTAGTGTGACCAGTTCTTGCATTTGGCGGAGTTTGCATACAACAACAACTACCATTCTAGCATTCGGATGGCCCCATTTGAAGCCATGTACGATAGGCGTTGTCGCACTCCAGTTTGTTGGTTTGAGTGTACAAAGTCTAGGTGACATGGTACATACTTGTTACATGAGGCCTTAGTTCATATGAGGTTAACTCAGGATAGGCTCTGGACGGCTCAGAGTAGACATCAGAATTATACGGATTGCAGGCGTCGACCATTGAGATTTTCCATTGGTGACTAGTTATTCCTCCGAGTATCGCCAATGAAAAATCATGATGAGACTTTGGAGGTGAGGCAAGCTTAGCCTTAGGTACATTGGACCTTTTGAGATTTTGAGGACTATTAGTGATGTGGCCTATGAGTTAGCTTTACCCCCATCATTCGGAGCTATTCACCCAAAGTTTCATATTTCGATGCTACGCCGGTATGTTTCAGATGAGTATCATGTGCTCCAGCATGATGCCATTGAGTTGGATGATTGCCTGACCTATATTGAGGAGCTAGTTGCTGTTCTGGCCAGAGATGTGATGCAACTAAGGTCCAGAGCCATTCCTGTGGTGAAGGTCCATTAGAGTCATCGTCCAGTCAAGGAGGCTAACTAGGAGACCGAGTGGGAGATGCTGGAGTAGTTCCCTAGCTTATTTGAGCCCTCAGTTAGTTCTAGACTCTTACTTTCACGAATGAAATTCCTTTTAGTAGTGGATGTTTTAGTGACCCTCCATGCCATTTCTATGTTTATGCCTTTTTTAGGTCGTTTAGAGCATTTCTGTAGCGACCACAAGTCATTTATAACTTGCTAGAATTGATTGTTTGGTTGCCTGGTCATTCATTTGGGTTTTATGCGCGTTTTCCTATTTGGAGCTTTTGAAACTTGAAAAGTTGATTTCAGTCATAACCTTAGGTAAACAACCTTAGATGCGAATTCTGACGGTTGCACCAGCTCTGGAGTGGCAAAAATAGGCTAGTAGCATGGTTGACACGAGTCTCGAGGCTTTTGGTATGACTTTTGGGCCATTTGACAGTTTACCATCTGAATTTTTGCTTAAGTTTGACTTTTGTTACCATTCTTGCTAAACACGCTCAGATGTGAATTCCTTCAGCCCAGTTAGTTCCGGAATGCTGAGTTTGGTCTAGAGTGACTCTTCGTGTGCTTCCCGGGGCTTTTGGTCTTATAAGAGGCCCATTGTGGAAATTGGCTCAAAAGGGCATTTGGGTGTGGGTCCCACTTCTTATAGGGAGCCTAGCTGGGTTTAGGTTAAATATCCTTAGACTAGTTCTCTGATTGTTTTGCTCTTATTTTTGTTGACCTCTGTTCGTGTTTGATTCTATCTTTTTTGTCTGTTTATACCTTTCTCTCAGTCGACCTATGATGCCTACTGGGTACCTGTCGCTTTGGTACTAATTCTACACTCTACATCTGTTTTTGTGATGTAGGTTCGAGTACCATCTATCAGCGTTGAGGTCGAGCCTGTAGCAGTCTGTTTAGGAGATGAGGGTGAGATCATGGTGTTCTGGGATTTCATGTCTCCATTCCGTATTTACATTTTCACTTGCCTTTTGCTTTTTGAGGCAACATTGTTTCTGTGGTCCACTTGTGGGACTTGTACTCTTTCATGGTTCTTTACATGTGACTTCCAGGTTTTGGGAGATATCTTTTGTATATATAGTTTTGGGTTCTCTTCTGCCTTCCGCTAACGTGTCCTGTTTATTTATGCTTTGCTTAGTTGAGTATAGTTCCCTCCTTAGTCCCATTAGTCTCAAGTTCCGGGACAGGGTTTGGTTTGCCTACTTGTGGGTTGGTAGGCGCCATCATTGCTCGAGAAACTGGGTCCTGACATTAACTATTATATATACATCTGAGCCATGTAACTCACATAGTTTGGCCCAATATTTCATTTTGGTACTAGTTTTTTAAATTTAAATTTGGCCTAGTATTTCTATCAGGCGATTAGTTTCTTAAGTAAGTTCAAAGGGGGGCGATATTTATATATATGGATGATTTGGTGGAGGATTAATTTGTAAGATGATGGTGACGGTTGTAAAAGTTTTTAAGAAGAGGGAAAGTCTAATTTTGGAAATAAATAAATTCAAAGGAAATCCTAGTTTGTGGTGGAGCCACATAGGCGGGTCTACGGTATTCTTTTATATATATGTATATGATTATTAGTATCATATTCAATTTAATCCATTAAGTTTGATGCTTGATTTTGTTCTGTAATCTTTCATCTTTAATTCGTTTTAGCTCAAAACTTCTTCATATTCGTTTTAACACAATTCATAAAATTCATTCTCAAAAAGGATGAATACAAATAATAAATATAAGACAAATAATGATTTAAAACATATATTTTTGGCCTCACATCAACACCCCAACACTTGAACTTTTGTTCGTCCTCGAGCAAAAATTAAAGTTCATCTCAAAAAATCATTCTAGGAATGCCATTACTTTGGTTCATACTATAACACTCTGTAAACTAGTAGGCTAAACTAGAGCTTAACATGAGGGTTAGAGTCGTAAATGTACCTCCCCGTACATACTAATATAGGGTTTCGTGTTAGAACGTCAAGGTACGACCCCCAAGGAACAACCATGGGTCCTTGAGGAGGACCCTTAGAAGTTGCTTGGGCAGTGACCCATGGAGGGCACCCACGCCTCGTGTGTCAAGCTACGCCTCATGGGTGAGGGGCGTAGGTAAGGCCTTGAGAACCAAGTCTCTGAACTCAGACCACGCTTTAATAGAACGGGCCGGGGGGCCAACCACGGTCCATCAGTGAGGGGTCGTGGGTCAACGCCTCAGAGACAGGTCTCTGAACCTCCACCCACGGTTCACCAGCACGCCACGTGGGTCAATCCATGGACCGTGGTCGTGTGGTCGTGGGTGAGACCTGAAACTGCCATTTGGCAGGTACACTTAGGGGCATTATGGGGTTTTTTCTAGTTTTAATTATTATTTACACTACAAAAAAAAAAGTATTTAGCGACTGACAAAATTCGTCGCTAATCTATGTTTTTCCGTCGCTAAATTAGATTGGCGATTCGACAGATTGTTGGTTGCTACTATTTCGCTCGTTAGTAATCTCTTAGCGACGAAAAATGAGTTCCGTCGCAAGGTTAGCGACGGACTGGTCCGTCGTTATACCTATATGGTTCGTTGCTAATTTCATAATTAATTTTGTCATTTAAAATAAACTCGCGACGGAATTTCTGTCACTAATCCATCACAAAATATTCGTAGCTAATTTGATAATTAATTTCTTCATTTCAAATAAATTCGCGACGGAATTTCTGTCACTAATCTGTCACAAAATATTCTGCTGTTTGAGCCAGTATATTTGCCACAAAAATGTTTTGTTGCTAATCTGTCGCCAATATTGTTTTATAGCAATGACCAAATCATCACTAAATTTGTTGCTAAAATATTACAAAATACCTCTAAAATAACAAACATTTCGTATAAAATAATATTTAGAGGGTTCAAAATCTGTAGATAGCAAATTCCAAATCACATACTTACGGTGCAAAATATCAAAAGCAATCTATCAACTATTCTTAAGAGAACCTACATTCATCAACCATTGTCATCGCACAATTTGTACTTTTCAAAAAGACAAACAACATCAAAAATTAAAGCTACAGGAGACTAATTAGGGGATACCCTCATCACTTGAAACTATAGGATCAACCACGTCCTCATTAGTAGTAGCAGGAGGCACCATGGGTGTCACTTGTTGTACCCGCTCCATAATAATCGAAAGAAAATGATTAGCAAGGGCAGGAATCATTTCCTTTACAAACACATCCATATTTCTTGTCGGTGTTGATTGAGAAATTGAAGGTGCTGCTACAGATGATGAGGCACAAAGATTCTGCCCGTAGTAACTTTTTGATTCAGATTCAAGACCGTATATTCTTTTCTTCTTTTCTCCCCCGGCAGCTTGGTAGTATGCTTCACATTGATCAATATCAGATTGAGAGGTTGTTTTTTCCCGTATTATTTCTTCATATTTTTCCTGTAATAAATTGAGATAAAGAAAAAACATTAAAGTATCAGATTACATACCTACCTCTCTTCATGCTGTTATAAATTCGTTAAAAAAATAGAAACATTCTATCAACAGAGGCACTGTTAATATCTAGTTAGCATATTTTGGTTCAGAAATGCACTCCCTCCTCATAAAAATATAAACAACAAATGAGGCAGCCTTCTATGCATCAAGAACAACCATGCTTTCCATAATAGAAATAAAAACACTCTCTGCTTTCCAGAATCCAATAGGGAAGATGACTTCTCATAAAAAAAAACATACAGGGAAGATGATCAAGTAAGAAATAAGGGTGATGACAACAATGATCCCAACAACAAAGACAAACAACAAATTGGTCATGGCAATGATCAACAACCTGTGGAGAAGGTTACTCATGCCAATGTCAACCAATTCCCAAGAGTCTCTAATAACTTTGTAAAGAAGGTTCCTTATCATGAAAGAAACAAACCAGAAATGAAGAAGCCTTGTATGCATCAGGAACAGCCCTCCCAGAACCCTCAACATAATTCGAAGAATGAGAATGTTCCTGAACCAGCTCCCTATACTGTGGTGCAAACTCTAGTAGCTCGACTAAGACAAAATCAATCCAAGTATACTTTAGTGGGTAAATTTAGCAATACTATGCTGTCATTTTTGAATTAGATGATTTCATGGTCAAACTGGCTGAAAGGTGTAAGTATACTTCAGTAGGTAAATTTAGCAATACTATGCCTAAGGTGGAGTTGATTAGGAAAAATTTCATTCTTCAAACTCAGATGTTTGGAGGGGTTAAAATAGCACATTACAACTCTAGACATGTCTACATTGACCTAGACAATGAATTGGACTATATCACTGTGCGGATAAAGCAGAAAATGACCATTGAAGGCCAATTGATGAGGATCCAAACTTTAAGCCAGAAGAGGAAACTCCAATTGTGCCTATTTGGGTGTCATTACCTGGATTACCATGGCATTTCTACAACAAGGAATTTCTAATTGTCATAATGCACCCTATAGGCAAAGTTCTATATCTAGATACAACCTCCATCCAAAAAACTAAAGGATACCTTGCCAAAATTAATGTCCAAATTGATCTCACTAAAGAGAGACCTACACATGTTTGGATGTGCTTCAATGAGCAAGATCTTACTATTGGAAGGTGGCAAGATATAGAGTATGAAAGTGTTCCGGACTATTGTATGTAATGCAAGCATCAAGGACACTTGGTAGATGTACGTACAATCAAGAAAAGGGATGATGAATACAAAAGGAGAAATGAGCATCAAGCTGAGAAAAGAAACAAAAACAAAAATGAACAGGCACCTCTCGAACAGAAAAAGGAACAGCATCCTGAGAACAAGGAAAAAGAACTAGAGGATTACAAGGAGACAAAAGTCAAGAGAACAACATGAATAGCAAACAAGTTACACCATTAATTTATAGTCTAACAATAAGTCGAAACACTCTCAGAAATTTCTAACATCTGAACGACTTACAAAGATCAAGAAGTAAACAGTCCACACATCAGTTGAGCAACAAGATCACAACATCCAACCATGAAACTAAACTACTGTTCACAAACTACTTCTAACAGCATAAACCAACCATATCTTCATATACTACTTCCAACAACATTTTCAGCCAAGTTTTCCCTTCTAATAAAAAATGATATGTATATCTTTAGATAGGTTTCAAAGTTTTGGACTTGCATGAACAATTCGAGAGCGTTCACCAACAAAAGATTCTCCATCGTGACCATGCGTATGGACGTGCAAATGTAACTCGCTTGGTGTTGGATCTCGACCATTTTGAATAGTCTTTACAAAAGAAAAATCACTTTTTAGATAAAAAAATATCTATTGCATAATGTGTATTTCGATACAAGTGTATATATCAGACAACCTAAAGATGTTACTTATATAATTTGTGAAATATATACTTAAAACTTTCTTTCGATATTCTCCAATTGAGATAGATCTATTTGTGTGAGTCCCAGCAACAACTTCATGACCGCCACGATTCTTTGCATTTGTTTCTGACTTTTTAATAGACTCATCACTTCCCCAAATTTGTGTCCATCTTTCCCAAACATGCTCAGGTACAAAACCTGGCCTAACTCCTCCCCCTTTTATTTTAGAAATAAAATTTATGTATTTTGTAGCCGCCTTGGCCAACCAATGTTTCTTCACTTCACTTTCACTAATAGAAACAACCCAATAGAATTTTTTCTGAAATAAATTTTGAAAGTATTATATCAATATCCTATCTATAAGTATGAATACACTTTCCAAACTTATCTACTATGAAAAGTTATACCTTGAATTCTCCAAAATAACCATCTTTTACATCGTTTGAACACTTTTCCAATTGATTCCATTGGGATCAACATCATTTCTGAAAGACTTGGTTATGAAACTAGAGCATATTATAGAAGGTTCCAACTTGTGTGAATTTGAAGACATTATTTGGAGCGTTATTATAAATCAAAATTAATATAAGTATCAGGCATTATATATGTGAGTGCTAACAAAAAGAATACTCAGATTATAGTAGGCTGCTGATTTTTCTGATCCATCAATTAGCATTGCTTAACAGGGAAGCTTAAATTATAATTTGTTTACTGGAAATTGTGGATTCAAAGACTACAAGTATTAATTACACTTAAGTATAAACAGGTTATGAGGATAAAAGCAAAAAAATAGACTAACCCTACAGAACTTATAAAAATAAGGGTCCGTGAGTGGCTACTACTAGAATCAGCTTCAACAATTGTGTTTCCTCTTGAGTTGCTTTGAGTAGATAGATCACCTTCAGGAATTGGATTACTACGACATGTTGGGATGCTTTGAGTAGACAGACCCTGACCTATGGGATTGCTCAGATTTGGTGAAATTGGAGGTGCCTCGGAGATAGTTTCGGTGTTACTCTGAGTTGATGTTTCAACGGTTGGGGTACCACCTTGTTGAGGAGAAACTATAGTGGGCATCAGAATAGTTGGCATGCTTACATGAATAGCAGGACTACTCCTACCAAAGGACTTCCCACAACCTCTGCCTCGAGCCATACCTTTAAAAAATAAAATAGTGTAGTTAGACCATTACTAGTACAACATGTATAGATAGAATATGGACAGAGAGTATACTAGTCAAATTAAGCTACCTCATTGAAGTATTTTAAAACAAAGTGGAAGTGTGCTGAAATATTAAAACTACCTCTAAAAAGCTTGTAGATCAAGTGAAAAAACTTATGCATGCACATAAAATAGTGAAATAGTTATCATTGAGTTTGATTAGAACATTCACACAAAGAATGAGCTTCAGAAATCTATATCAGATTCTGAAAATTTGAATACAATCACAGAAAAGGATATTAGGGAACTGGAGAAGCCTTTTAAGAAGCTGAAAAGTTGAATACCATCAGATCATGTACATTTCTGAATTCATGTCTTATATAACTATGTGCTTCTAGGGATAGATTGTTGCAATGTGCTAAAACGATAGTTTATTTAATCATCTTCATAAAAAAGGATGAAACTTTACTTGATTAGTAATCATAGTATCTTCTTTCTCTCTAATTTGATCAGTTGGTTTCATTGTCTTTTGTGTTTTCGTGTCCTACAATTCAATCCTTAAAACAGAACTTTTGTGTGCCCAATTTTGGATGGAATAAAAAAAAATAGGTATTCAATTGTTTATTTGTCAAGTTGGGAGAAAATATTAGAAAACTAAAAGCAACTACAATGGATTACGCAAAGTTTCAATTATTTTAAGACTTTTAAATAAATAGCGGAATACTATCCAAACTGAAACAAGACGAAACACAAAAAAAGCTAAGGCGTGCTGGAAATGAACTGATGACTTTTAATTATTACAAACCTACCAACTCAGAAGTAAATAATGAACAAGGAAAACTGAAACATTTGAAATGCAAAGCTAAGAACCGAATTAAGAACAGAACTATGAAGAAATAGGATCTTAAAATAGTGAGCTCAGAACTTCAAATAAACTTGAACAACAATTCAGCCACTTGAGAATAGAGATTAGACATATCTATTATGTTTGAAGCAGTAAATCAAACCAAAAGGATGCCTAGATTTGATCAAATTTTCACCAGTTTGACAGAAATGAGAATGAGCAGTGAAAAAATAACACTAACAAGCAACAACATCATTTTTTGCATCGAATAAGCTACTGCATCAATGAACCTAAACAACCAAACACCACAACAATGTAACTACCACTGTATGCTATTGAAAGCAATTTCTATAAGATGTACTATATGATGCATTACCTTGTAACTTAAATGTAGCCCGACAAAACAAAGAGGATATTTTCTGGCTTCAGATCAGTGTGAATCAGTCGCAAATCATGCATAACTGCAACAAGAGATACAAATGAGCAAACTGCTAGAGTTAATGGACATAAATATTCCTAGAATAAATATTTGCAAGCATACAAGTAGAGATGCTCCGTTGCTCCAATAGTAATCATATGTGCAACATAAAATCTGACTTAAAATGGTAACATGATCTGAGCGTCACAAAGCTTCTGAAAATTAACAGAAAAGTGTGGTAAAGATTAGATAACACACATGCTACTACTCCAAAAGTTGTCTTCCAAACTCCTAGACAAGATCAATGGGAAAGGAACGGTAGCTTTTTTTGCGAAGAAAATCTTATAAAGCATGGACCAAGCTTCTCAAAAACTTTTTAAGACCAATTAAATACATCTTCAAGTTTTTACACACAGAATATCATACAAGAAGGAGCTCAACTGCCTCTCCAAATCTAATCAAATAGTAAGCACCATTAAGTAATTGCAATACATATATGATTACGATAGTCAAACCAATTCGTTATTATAGTTCATTTAATCAAGAAAGGAAGTGAGAACCTTGCTTTGTGATTTTTTCTTTAATTCTTTAGAAATTTCTATGATGTGTGTTTGATATGAGCTGTCCTTTTACAAAACAAATGCACTTGTTATGTGTTGTGACTTTGAGATGGAAGAGACAGTTACACGACAAACTTTACTGCATAGAGTATTATAGGTGTACAGAGCAGTTTGAGGAATGACTTTGCTTCATTGTCAGTGTTCCAGTTTTGTCCATCAACCATTGAATGCTTGATTGATTCTAATTGTGATTGCATCTGTAAATCTTATTATAGCTTTAGTAGACAGTTTTTAAACTTCATCTATGTTCTTCTTTGGCAGCGATAACCAATTTTAAAGCATTCTATATTTGACCAAATCATGATTAATTTAATGATACTAGCAAACTAAGACATCATACATGCTTATCATTGACACAAAATCCGGCAAATACGAAGTTATCTTAGGAGGCAACAAAGAATAAAACTAGATTAACTTTTCGGAATAAGATTAGACCATTTTTAAGCTATGTGAATGAACCCAAAACAACATTTCATCCATTTACATACCTCAGTTCAAAGGTGAGAAGAATCGAATCCTGAGACGGGAGCTTTCACCTAAGCTTGAGAAGGAGACATGAGCTTTCACCTGAAGCGCTCACCTGAGGCAAAAGCTTGAGAAGGAGACGGAGCTAACACCTGAACTAGATACCAAGTATGTGTAGAAGCCATTGTTAGATAGCTGCCTCTAAAATGCTCACTGAATCAAAAGTAATGCCAGAAACTCAACTTTCACCTGAGCTTCACCTTTCACTAAGAGGAAACCCTATTTTTTAGGATAATGTCTTTTTGTTTCCTTAGTTAAAAAAAATTTGAAGACAAAGTCAAAAAATTGCAACAAACTTAGCGACGAATTATCACATCCGTCGCTAATGAATAAATATATTTATTTAACTTAAATTCTAGCTACGGATTTTTACGTCACTATATAAATTAAATTCTATTAAAATATACTTATAATTCTAGCAACGCTTTTCCGTCGCTAATTCCATCGCAGAATATTAATAAATTTGTCACACCTATTTTGTTGCAAAATCCATAGCGAAAATTAGGGCGCCAAAGTTTCCCACTATTTTTTAGCGACAAAAAAAATATTCCGTCGCTATATCATAACTCAAAAATTATTTGTAATCATTGCAACAAAATGGCTATTTCGTTGCGAATCCGTTGCTATATAGTGATGGAATATAATTCGTCGCTAATATTTGTCGCTAAACACTATTTTTTTAGTAGTGTTAGTGACGTCGTTTTACACTAAATTAGACTAACTATAAAAGGTTTTTACGTCACTAAATAAGTCATCTTCCTCATAATTCCAAATCCCAAAAGAAGGACCCAAACCCTCTCCAAAAATTCTCTCTCTAGAACTCCAAGGAAGAAGAAGAAGGAAGGTGAAGCTAGGGTTTAAGGAGCAAGGATGTCTATTCAATTTCATTGGAATTCATAGCTATGGTATGGTAGTCCTTCATCCATGGATAGCTATCATCCATGGAGTCCTTTCAAAACCCCAATTTCAAAGTTCAAAATTTCTCAAAAGCTAGGGTTTGACTCCAAGTCATGGATTCCTTTCAAAAATGATTATATTTATTTAATTACTTTATATTATGATTGAACAGATGAATTATTATAGTTTTATGATGAAATCCCCCAAGAATGCATGAAATCCCCACATTCCCAACTGGGTTCCCTCTACCATAGTTGAGTCCGGGTTCATTAAGTATGTATCTCATGAGATGGAAAGCTTATACCTTAGTTGAGTCCGGGTTTCTAGTAGCAATATCCTTATTCCATAACTATATGCCCTCATAGGTTTTTTAGCTAGTGGATCCACCTAAGCTAAGAGTATGGTTCTACCTTAGGCAAGTAGGACAACCCCTTTTCGGTGTGGGGTAGACACCAAATTCCATGGTAAGCTCACATGGTCTATGTTGGTTAAGGCTTATTCCCATTTATGATAGTATGAACAAGAGAATGATATGAACTTTAGTTACTCAAGAAGCTTTACTTAGTATGGGTGGGATTATGAGATCTTATTCATGCATTGCACAAGTATGCTTTGAGGGTATTTATGGTATGTTCATATTATGATATGATGATCTATGAGTTGATTATGCTTATTACTTATGCTTTTCCATTTTCTTAAAAATGATTCTTTAAATTAGTAAATGGCATGCATTCAACTAAAATGTCTTTTTTAGCATGTTTTCATGATTTAATGCATGGCTATCATACTTGGTGCATTTTTGCACTTACGCATATTTTCCTACATTTTCCCCAAGTGTAGGGTCCGGTTCTCAAAGTGGTCCCCATTGTGGCTAGAGCTTGGATTTGTTCATTTCTCCTTGCTTGTGGTGAGTCCTCATGATTCGAGGACAAACATTATCATTGTAGTTTCATTCTTCTATCTACTTTTCAGATTATGTTTTAAGGACTGTAACACTATTTGGATTCAAGTATTGTAATAGATGGCTAATTGAGACAAGTCTAGACTTCCACTTTCGTTATGAAAATTTTGGAGTTGAAATGCATTTTTACTCTTATTATTCCAATGCTTTATGTTATGGTATGCCAACCGGCTTACCTGGACCCTTTTGGGGTTCGATGTGCCTTGTTACATCTAGGGGGTACCCTTGGATTGTGACTAACATGGTAATTAAATCACAAGGTTTAGAATGATTCTAGGATGATGTCTCATAAGCCACGTCTAGTAGAGTCTTGTTCATGATTGTAAAGCGCGCCACACTTATGAATGAGAGGCTATAAGATGTTTAGGAAAATTTCACTTCTTTCATTACTCTTAAGTCGTGCCTTAAAGTTTAACTTTATAAAGTCCCTTTTCTAATCCTTCTCTTGTGTCTTTAGGATATGAATACACGAAGGGCTAACACAAGAAGAAAGGAGAATGACAATGTGAATGAGGAAGCTCCGCAAGTTAATCAAGATCCTCAAGATAATCAAGCTATGATTAATCCTCCGATTATGTCGGATATGGAGATTAGGTCGGTGTTTCAAATGTTGGCCTAAGCTATGACTACTCATTCTCAAGCCATGACGGATAAGGCCAATAGAGATGTTGTGACTCATGTGAATCCTAATTTGAATTTGGCTACTTCAAGGGTTAGGTATTTTTCTAGAATGAACCCTCCAGAATTTCATGGCTCCAAAGTGGAAGAGGATCCCCAAAGGATTATCGATGAGGCTTATAATGTTCTTTCTATTAGGGGGTGTCTTTGGAAGAGAAGGCGGAGTTAGCCGCCTATCAACTAAAAGATATTTCTCAAGAATGATATGATCTTTGGAAGAGGGGAAGATGCATATGAGTGGGCCCAGTTGAACGTTCAAATCGGCATTTCTTAATATATTCTTTCCCCGAGAGTTAAGCGATGTTAAGGTGAAGGAATTCAATAATATTCGTCAAGGAAGTATGAGCGTGAAAGAATATTTCCCAAAATTCACTCAATAGTCCATGTATGCTCTGACTATGCATGTTTTCATGATTTTATGCAGGACTATCATACTTAGTGCAGTTTTGCACTTACCCATATTTTCCTACATTTTCCCCAAGTGTAGGGTCCGGTTCTCAAGGTGGTCCCCATTGTGGCTAGAGCTTGGATTTGTTCATTTCTCCTTGCTTGTGGTGAGTCCTCATGATTCGAGGACAAACATTATCATTGTAGTTTCATTCTTCTATCTACTTTTCAGATTATGTTTTAAGGACTGTACCACTATTTGGATTCAAGTATTGTAATAGATGGCTAATTGAGACAAGTCTAGACTTCCGCTTTCCTTATCAAAATTTTGGAGTTGAAATGCATTTTTACTCTTATTATTCTAATGTTTTATGTTATGGTATGCTAAGTGTCTTACATGGAGCCATTCGAGGTTCGATGTGCTTTTTTACATCTAGGGGTACCCCTGGTCGTGACAGATACGAACAATTAGGCCATATAGAAATTTCAAAACATCAAGTACAATTCCTGCTCATTATGCAAGACATTGAACTAAACAACAAACCTCTAACATGCTAACCATAAAGTTGTCATCAAGAGAAATCTTGTATCTAACTAATAGTAAAATAATTTGATTAAATGATCTGATTTAATTAAAAGGGCAATGTAATTAATAAAATGGACAATCAAGTTAGAATCTGAATGCTAACATTAATATTGAAATTCACGAACAGCCAATGGGCTAGAAAGAGTGATAAAATATGTCCACATGGCATAAATAGTTGATTATAATTTAGGTAGAAAACACAAACACATAACAGTTCAAGTATGAACCTCGAACATACCATGCATATCACACAATCAACAAACTCCAGTAAAAAGATTGCAACATATACATTGATTGCGCATATGCTACCACAAATATCCCAACAAAAAGGAAACAAAAAGGGTAACTATTTTTAAGTTGAAATACATACAAAGCTCATATGTCACCTTACAACCACAATTTGCAAAGTGCTCGAGTTTGACATTTCATCATATTTTAGATACAATGTGAACTGCCCATGGTTGTGGTCCTTGATGTGAGAATTCATTACCTTACATGCAATGTCCTGTAACCAAGGTAACAAATTCATATCATTTAGTAAAGTCACGAAGTTTGACTTTGGGTAAAATATAGATATTAGACTCTTTATTTTTGAAGAAATGGAGGTGACAAAAAAATAAATACACAAGTAAATTGATCTTTTCAATTTTCTCTTGTAAGAAATTTTAAAGTCGAGCCTGTTGTAGAAGAAAAATATACAACAGATAATATGCATATTAATTAGACCATTTTTTAAAATACATAGGTTAAATAGAGTTTTGTAGATCATGTTGTGAAAAAAATGCATGATTTATCCCAAAGATGAATAAGCAAAACAATTTACCTCTCGTATGTTCACATGGATTAAGTGATGCATTCATCTAAATCAAACCGGTGGGTATTAAGAAGAACTAATACAAGTAATACCAAAACCTTCTAGAAGTAGCCTCAAATTTTTTAGCACTCTTCTAGACCAAATGTTGTTGTTGGATAGAAAGAATAAAGGTTGGTTGAGGAACTCTTCTATTGATGGTTTGGGCCTTTCTTACTCCATTATCTTAAATTTCTTCACTGGGGAATTTGGTCACTGCTCATTCACAAAACCCCACTAAGAAGGGTTGTGGGTGGCTATCGAGCTCCAAAACGAAATAGCAACTAGAAGCTTTAGGTATATCTATCTTCAATTATGTATATAGAGTATTGTTGCTTCATCAACTCACACTTGATCACACCCAAGTTGAATCTTTCTTTGGTACTGAATAACATTTTGCATACTTCGACTTGACTACATCTTCCTTATTATGTGCAATTTAATGGTTTGTTGACTGAAGCACACTCGGTGTAATATCATACATGATTGTATTTTATTCACATCCTACAAAAGTTTTGGATTCTCATGAAAGTGGACCATGGATTAACCGAGAACCCCATGTTGATATGCTAATTTCATATGCGAAAAAGTAGGTGCAAATAAATGGTCGAGTTGC
>JAJOOS010003339.1:0-60530 GCA_029582725.1 Solanum chiquidenum | reverse complement strand
ATATGTATATATATATATATATATATATATATATATATAGGTCTTACGAAAGTTGAATGAAAAGGGCCATAATGATGAGTTAGTTGTCTTGACTACCTGAATCTGTATCATAAAATGGTGCAACGCCAAATTAGGTTAGTACATGAAATGTATGGTATGTACAATAGCCGAATAAAGCAACTGGCTAAACTGAATATACTGAACTAAAAGAGTAAATCTAAAGGTAGACAGTAAAAAAGTTAATTGATAAGTAAAGTATGCATGCATACATTTACAATAAATGTGCATGCAATAGTAGCAAATAGTGAAAATAATATATTTTTATTTTTCTTGGGGATTTTTTCTAACTGACTACAATAACGTGAGCCTCATGATGATAAAATTCCTTGCCCACGTTGCATGAGCCATGCAATACCTTGCCAAGGTAAAGAATGAACTAAACTACTAGATCCAGTCTTTGAGCCCTTAGCAGGGGCTTTTTGAGGAGTCATCCGAACCAACAACACGATCTTATCCTATGTTGGAAGTGTAGTTTTTGGTGGTTTTGAATTATCTAAACCCTTACCCAACTCGATGCTTAGTACTACTCTCAAAATAATGCAATGATGCTCAATAGATGTAAAAATATCCTACTTTAGGGGCAAAACAACAAATCTATTACTTTGAGCCTATACGCAATAATACTTCTTTAGCATTGAACTGAACTCAACTGAAATTTATTTTAAAACTTGACTATGGTTTTATGAAAAGAGCAAGACTATGCTTTTCTGAAAACATAAGACTATGCTTTTAAAAAAATGATGTATACTTCTTTATTGCTAAACATGCTTACTTCCTAAAAATCTATCAATCCTTTCTCAAATCTAAGATATATTTTCTTTAAGAATATGACAACCCTGACATGCCATCAGTGGCACCCACACTAACTCAACGATAAAAGATCGTAACGACCCGAACCATCGTTATTTAAGAAATGCAAAATTTTGGAAATTACTAGGCCACTGTCCCACCAGGGCTGGCCAGATGCCGCTAGGGCGGCGGCGCCACGGCAGGGTTAGCTGGCGCCAAAGCGGGATAAGCGAGACATAATATAAATAACGCAAAATCTTATTTTCCCCTTTTTTCTAAAATACCCAATTTAGACGTAAACCACACTAGAAACCCCCAAAAAGCTGCTCTAAGCTTGGGAAGGAAGGAGAAGGAGATTTTTAGCATAAGGAGCGTGGGGGATGGCGTATTTCCGGTCAAGATCACCATTACAAAGTCAGGAAAAACAAGAATCGAAGCTAAAACTCTATGCAGTTGCTTGGCGCTCAGGTAGGCTAGGTTTTATTAATTGAGTAGTTATAAATTTGTGCTGACTGCGTAAGATAATATAAATCAATGGTAGGATTTATGCGTAGGCCTTCGTGCACCGAACAAAAGATGATTAATCATGGGAAGAAGCCTTAGGTGCTGAACTAGGGCTAAGTTGGTCGAATTATTGTTAAGTGATATATGTCGATGAATACTTCATTATGATGGTTGTGATTTCATGATTAGGATATATATGTTGTTCTTGCTTCATGATAATACATGTATGTATGCAATGTTGCATTATTGGCCACACTATTTGTAATTAGATAGACGAATGATGAATGCCATGAATCATGACTTGATTTTATGATTATGAGAATGTACTTGTGATTGTCATTGTGGCTTGTTGAATGGATCGAGTGTTGCGTTCTGACACACTAACTTGGATTGGTTGCCACGTTTTGGCATAAAGATGGGACCGGTTTCCACGTTTCGATGAAACATTGGATCAGGTACCACGTTTCGGTATGCTAACAGTTTAGGTTTGGGATCCATGAGAGGACCAATGACTTGACATAATTATCTATCTAGAAGGTTGTGAAATTGAAAATAGTTCGTAATGAGAAATGATATTGTAATTCCCCGGAGTGGTTATATGGTTATGAGGAATTATATTTGATTGTTCTTTCGTGTTGAGTGAACTTATTGCATATTGTGTATTTGAATGAATTGGGAAGGCCAAGGGTCGTAATAATTGAGAGCAAGGGATATCTGTGTGTTGTAAGGGAGATAAGTGGGGGTAGTGTACGTGATGTAATTACTTAGGTGGATTTAACCTTGGAGGAAGGAATTCGTGGTTGGTAGTTAGAAAGCTTGATGTAATGTGCCATGTGGCTAGGGCAGGGTAACATAGAAGAGAAAGTAAGGCTATGCCGTGGGTGGTTAGTCGGAATGCTTGTAGTTGTATTCGTGGACTCTCCTATGCGTTTAAATAGTTAGGCTAAGATCAAGAACCTAGTAAGTAGGTTGACTGAGAAGGTGGTTAGTAGTAAGGGTGCTAGTGTAATTCTAAGGTATTCTAGAGGGGGTAAAGGTGGAAAAGCGAGTGGTTTATTGCACATTCTTGCTAGTTGATTTCTTATGTTATGTTGTGGGTGTCGGGTTGACTGATGATGCCTACCAGTACTTGTGATTTTGTACTGATACTACTCTTGCTATGCCTTTTTGGGCATAGACTGGATGCAGGTTGGTGATGTTTCATTAGGTGAAGACGAAGAAATCTCCAACAACTTCTATTTTCCCCTTTCGCATTGTGGGAGCTGTGTCGTTTATTTTTATGTCCAGTGTGTACTCTTAGTAGCTCGTGTACATGTTTAGACTAGATCCTTGGGGGTGTTAATTACTTCACAAGTCTTAACCCGAATTTGTTAAAGAAGGTTTTCATTTATAAAAACACTATGATTTCATTTATCTATATTTTTCATTAATTTTCATCATGTTTAACTATTGGATTATGAGGGTTCTCCTACTTAGGTGTTAAAGTGGGTGCCCGCACGGCCCGGTGGGTTGGGTCGTTACATATTGGTATGAATCCCAGGTTACTGGTTTCCCAGTACAAGAGCACAATGTGAACTAAGCTCATGCGGATTGGTGTGCTGGCGTCAACATCTAATGTTCAGGAAGCTAGGAAGCATTCTAGGAATTTGTTCCACTTTTTCTATCTTTTCGTGCTATAATCACTTGTGGTATAAGTTAAGTCCAATTGGTATCTCCAAATCCTAATTGGTATCTCAACAAAGTGAACCGAACGTCGTGGTCATGACTAAGGGGCCACAAGCAAAGAAAATTGGAACTGAGAAAGTTCTAATTGGTATCTATCCCGAAAGGGTTGCGTAATTACATGGATGACCGTAATAACTAATAACTTGGACTTGTCTGTGCATTGTATCTTGAAAACTGTGAATGCGTGTTTCTTGACATCCGAATTAAATGTGACCGTGTGTTTCTTATTGTCTGAATCAACTGCGAGGGTAAATTTGTAATTGCTTGAATGTGATGATGTGGTTATGTGCACTATAAATGTGTGTCTAAACTTTGATATGTGCAATATGTTGGCCTGGTTGTTGAAGTTATGCATGTTGTAAATGCTTGAGTATTGTGAAACTCATAATGAAAATAAAGTCATGCCCAAGTTCGACGCAATGGTTTAGATGATTACAAGGTGATTCGTAAGAGGAATCTGGACGTGTCTTGCACTTGAGCAATAACCGTGTGAGTGCCTGGGTGTATCCTGGGAATCTGTGGGTTGTGGTGATTAAATTAAGGAGACTGATTTGGATTGGGTATCGTGGAGATTGACTCGGGGTAGACATCGACCATCCTAGCTAAGGGGGGTACTCTAAAAATTCATGCGTTATAGCAGGGAACCGTTGGGGGGATTTGGGAAAGAAAAGGACCCCGTTGGCAGGGGTTCTGTTTCTGTTATGGCTGTTGGGCGAGATTTTACCTGCCAAGGCGAGGCCGCCAGTGCGGGATTCCTCCTGCCAGAGCGGGACAGGGCGAGACAAAATCTCAACCCTGTCTCCCTTGTTTTCCCTAATCACAATTTTGGACCCCAAATCGTACCTGAACTAACCCACCCTTACAAGTCAATTAGTCCTCAACAATAGAACATACCGTCATGACCTTAGTATTTAAATATCGACTGTGTCAGACAACCAAAAATAGCATCATATGCTTACAAACATAAGGAAGAATGAAAAGATAAAGTAAAGTTTTGTCCTAAATCACAAGCCCAAAAAGGGGCGAAGAAACAATCAAGAACTTTGGGACAAGAGGTGCCATCGTTAGAGTCTAGATTCTCCGGCGGCACCTGTTATGGGCTCCTCCACAAAATAGAATTGATGGAAATATCCCTTATCAACTATGGGAATCTCCTGTCTAGGGGTGACGTAAGTGAACATTATTTTCACCGCCTTCCATATTCAAACCAGCAGACGGTCTCTTGCCACACCCTTCCTTCTCTCCTGGCGCAGCTCGCGACGGAGCATCTCAACCTTTAGGGCGGTGCTAGGGGGAACCGGAGTGGTGTCAGCAACAGGGCACCACATTCTCCTCAGGACAGCTGCCAAGTCCTCTTCTACCTGTGTAGCGGATAGTGGAGGCTGGGACCCGGTGGGACAAGTATCGTCGCCTCCCTCCACGTCTGACTTCGCGGTCGTCCGACTGCTGTTGGTCATGTCAGTCCTCCTCATTTTTCTTCGAGAAGTAGAGCCATGTCTTACCAAAAGAGGGTGAAGGGGGGGGGGGGATCCATAGGGAGTACCACATCAGTGTCTAGGAGGGGAACTCCCGCTTGTTTGCACAACGCAGTGATAAGTCCGAGCAAGAATAAAGCCTTCTTGTTACCCCGATAGAACATCTTCCACTCTATGATGATCTGCGCCCTCACATTTAGCTCGATGCTCTGCACCGCGCACGCTACCACCAAGGCCCAAGGAAATGTCACGTCGGTGCGACTGCCCGATGGGTGAATCCTCCTAGTGACCAAGTGAAGCCACCTCTTTGCATCCGGTGACCAGTCCGCACTAGTAATCCCCTCAGTAGTCGGCCAATAGACTATGTCTTGACGTGCAGGCTCCACCAGTGTGTCCCTCAGCCAGCCCAGATCCATCTCCCTCAGCGTATCCTCGTACTCAACATTCGAGGCCTCGGGCAACTCTAGTACCTCATTTTTAGCAGTGACATATAGGGCGCGAATGATGGGGTGAGGATCGTCCCAGCGGACGGTGGGAATGATAGCATAGAACTCCCTCACCCAATCAGCACACGCGGCAGTGGGAGCCCACCCAAACTTTATCAGGCGAGCGTAGAAAGAAGGTTCTTTTTCCTCCAGCCTCAGTAAGACGAATCCCTTTTCACAGTAGAACTTATTGTTCAGAAATTCATGGAATCTCTCTCGACTAGCAGCATCGGGAAATCAGACAAAGGGTAAATTTTCCTCATTTAGACTTGCCATTAGATAAGCCTGCAAGTTATGAAAGTTTTACGTTAGAACGCGATAGAAATAATCAGTTTAAGGTTAAAAAGGGAGGAGAAATTTTCCATCTTAAGGGGATGCAGGCCACTGGTCTGGATTATCTAGCCACAACGGCCAAAATTCCTCTAAAGCGGGATGATGGAGGCCGCCACAGCAGGATGAAGGTCACTAGAGCGGCCTTCATATGGGACAAATAGCAGGGGCGATTATGGCACCACTTCGTCCTAAAATCCCTATTTTTGAAGAAATTTCAGCAGATCAAAGTATATTAACTACTCTAGAATCTAAATATGCTATTATTTTGGCAAAATAAACCTTAAATACCCCTAAAATTCGAGTTTTAAATGAAGAGACTTTTCAACTTCTCCCAAACATTTTGGCACCAATTTAACCGTATATTTAAAAAATCCTTATGCCCAGGACATTGTGGGGACGTTGGGGACGTAAGGGGAGTGACCATGCTACATTTTTTGATCAAACTAGCAACCTATGTCAACTTTCCGAATAACTACCTGGAAACCATTTCTAAATAAATAATTTATCGTCATGCATTCGTAGTTAAGTAAGTAATGAAGTAAAAAGTGTAAGAAACAAGATTGTTACCTTGATCTTGACGTCCGGAAGCACAGTAATCGAGAGGTTTTGAGAGAGTTTGAGTAAAGAAAAAGAGAGAAATGAGGGAACCATTCCCCATTCCCCATTTACTATTTTCCGATATCCCGCTTTAGTGAGAGAATCCTCGCCATAGCGGCCCCACTCCAGTGGAAGGGCTGCCGCCCTGGCGGGGTCAGGCTGTGTAAGGTGAACACGTTCGTTTCTTTGGGTGTTTCCTTTAAATTTCAAAACCGACCCCTTTTGAGGATATCATCCATTATGTTTTAATCAAAAGAGTCACCATCCGTTGTGGTTTTGATATGGAACAATTCTTCAGTTTAGAAGTAAACCAAAATAGGGCATGTGACGATCCGTGCACTAGTCGTTCGGGGAAGAACGACGGGTAAATTGGTATCTATTGCAACGACCCGAACCGTCGTTATTTAAAAAAAGTAAAAATTTGGAAATTATTGGTCCACTGTCCCGCCAAGGCGGGCCAGATGCCGCTAGGGCAGTGTCACCATGGCGGGGTAAGGTAGTGCCAGAGCGGGATAAGCGAGATAGAATTGAAATAACGTGAAATCTTATTTTCTCCTTCTTCCTAAAATGCCTAATTTAGACGTAAACCACCCTAGAAACCCCCCAAAAGCTGCCCTAAGCTTGGGAAGGAAGGAGAAGGAGATTTCTAGCATAAGGAGCGCGGGGGATGGTGGATTTCCGATTAAGATCACCGTCACAAAGTTAAAGAAAAATATGTATCAACACCAAAACTCCGTACAACTACTTGGCACCCAAGTAGGCTAGGTTTTATTAATTGAGTAGTTATATATCTGTGTTCACTGCGTAGTAGAATGTAAATCAATGGTAGGATTTATGTTTAGGCCTTCGTGCACCGAACAAAAGATGATTAATCATGGGAAGAATAAGTTGGTCGAATTATTGTTAAGTGATATATGTCGATAAATACTTCATTATGATGGTTTTGATTTCATGATTAGGAGATATATGTTGTTCTTGCTTCATGATAATACGTGTATGTATGCAATGTTGCATTATTGGCCACACTATTTGTAATGAGATAGATAAATAATGAATGCCATGAATCATGACTTGATTTTATGATTATGAGAATTTACTTGTGATTGTGATTATGATTGTGGCTTGTTGAATGGATCGGGTGTTACATTCTGACACACTAACTTGGATCGTTTGCCACATTCTGGCATAAAGATAGGATCGGTTATTCTGGCATAAATATGGGATCAGTTGCCACGTTCCGGCATAAACATTGGATCGGGTACCATGTTCCGGTATGCTAACAGTTTGGGTTTGGGTTCCACGAGAGGACCAATGACTTGACATAATTGTGTATCTAGAGGATAATGAAATTGAACGTAGTTCGTAATGAGAGATGATATTGTAATTCCCCGGAGTGTTTATATGGTTATGAGGACTTATAACTAATTGTTCTTTTGTGTTGAGTGAACTTGTTGCGTATCGTGTTGTCGAATGAATTGGGAAGGCCAAGGGTTCAAAGGTCGTAATAATTGAGAGCAAGGGCTATCCGTGTGTTGTAAGGGTGAGAAGTGGGGGTAGTGTACATGATGTAATTATTTAGGTGGATTTGACCTTGGAGGAAGGAATTCATGGTTGGTAGTTAGAAAGCTTGATGTAATGTGCCATGTGGCAAGGATAGGGTAACATAGAAGAGAAAGTAAGGGTATGTCGTGGGTGGTTAGTCAGAATGCTTGTAGTTGCATTCGTGGACTCTCCTATGCGTTTAAATGGTTAGGTTAAGATCAAGAACCTAGTAACTATGTTGATTGAGAAGGTGGTTAGTAGTAACGGTGCTAGTGTAATTCTAAGGTATTCTAGAGGGGGGTAAAGGTGGAGAAGCGAGTGGTTTATTGCACATTCTTTCTAGTTGATTTCTTATGTTATGCGGTGGGTGTCGGGTTGACCGATGATGCCTACCATTACGTGTGGTTTTGTACTGATACTACTTGTGCTATGCCTTTTTGGGCGTAGACTGGATGAAGGTCGGTGATGTTTCATTAGGTGAAGATGAAGAAACCTCTAGCTGCTTCTATTTTTCCTTACGCATGGTGAGAGATGTGTCATTTATTTTTATGTCCAATGTGTATTCTTAGTATCTCTTGTACCTATTTAGACTAGATCCTTCGAGGTGTTAATTACTTTACAAGTCTTAACCCAAATTTATTAAATAAGGTTTTCATTTATAAAAACACTATGATTTCATTTATCTTTGTTTTTCATTAATTTTCTGCATGTTTAACTATTGGAATATGAGGGTTCTCCTACTTAGATGTTAGAGTGGGTGCCCGCACGGTCTGGTGGGTTGGGTCGTGACAAATTGGTATCAGAGCCCAGGTTACCAGTCTCTCAGTACAAGAGAAAATTGTGAATTGTGCTCCTGCGGATTGGTGTGTTGACGTCCACATCTAATCTTCAGGAAACTAGGAAGCATTCTAGGAAATTATTCCACTTTTTCTCTCCTTTTGTGCGAGCGTCATTTGCAGTATGAGTTGGATCCAATTGGTATCTCCCGATCCCAATTGGTATCTCAATAAAGTGAACCGGACGTTGTGGTAACGACTGAGGGGCCTCAAG
Organism: Solanum chiquidenum; assembly: GCA_029582725.1. NCBI lineage: Eukaryota > Viridiplantae > Streptophyta > Magnoliopsida > Solanales > Solanaceae > Solanum > Solanum chiquidenum. The sequence goes on along the minus strand of JAJOOS010003339.1, from coordinate 51,970 downwards.
CAAAGAAAATTAGAAATGAGAAGGTTCCAATTGGTATCTGGCCCGAAAGGGTTGCGTAATTGCATGGATGACCGAACTAACTAATAACATGGACTTGTCTGTGCATTGCATCTTGAAAACTGTGAATGCGTGTTTCTTGACATCTGAATTAACTGTGACCGTGTACTTCTTGTTGTCTGAATCAACTGCGAGGGTAAAGTTGTAATTGCTAAATGTGATGATGTGTTTTTCTGCACTATAAATGTGTGTTTGAACTTTGATATGTGCAATATGTTGGCCTAGGTGTTGAAGTTAGGCAAATTTTAAATGCCTGAGTATTGTGAAACTCATTGTGAAAAGAAAGTCATGCCCAAGTTCTATGCTAGGGTCTAGATGATTACGAGGTGATTCATAAGAGGAATCTGGATGTTTCTTGCGCTAGAGTAATAACCGTGTGAGTGCCAAGGTGTATCCTGGGAATTTGTGGGTTGTGGTGATTAAATTAAGGAGAATGATTTGGATTGGGTATCGTGGAGATTGACTCGGGGTAAACATCGACCATCCTAGCTAAGGGAGTACGGTAAAAATGCATGCGTTATAGCTGGGAACCTTTGGGGGGATTTGGAAAAGAAAAGAACCCAGAAAAATCATTGGCAGGGATTCTGTTTCCATTATAACCACTAGGAGGGATTTTTCCCGCCAATGCGGGATTCCTACCAGTAAGAGTGGGACAGCGCGAGACATAATCTCAGCCCTGTCTCCCCTGTTTCCCTTAGTAACAATTATGGATCACGAATCGTAACCGAACTAACCCCTGCAAGTCAATCGGTGTTTAGCAATTTAATATGAAGTCATAACCTTAGTATTTAAATATCGGCTGTGTCAAACAACAAAAACTAGCATCCCTGTGCTTACGAATATAAGGAAGAACAAAAACAAAAGTAATTTTTTTTCCTAAATCGCAAGCCCAAAAAGGGGCGAAGAAACAATCAAGAACCCTGGGACTAGGAGGTGTCATCATCATAGTCTAGATCCTCGGGGGCGCCAGACCTGTCATGGCCTCCTCCAGACAGGAGAATTGATGAAAATCTCTCTTATCAACTATGGGAATCTCCTATCTGGGGTTGATGCAAGTGAACATGATTTTCACCGCCTTTCATATTCGAACCAGTAAACGGTATCTCGCCTGAACCTTCCTTCTCTCCTGGCACAACTCGCGACGAAGCATCTCAATCTCAAGGGCGGTGCTGGGAGGAACCGGAGTGGTGTCAGTAATAGGGTGCCCTATTCTTCTCCGGACAGCTGCCAAGTCCCCCTCTATGTGTGCAGCGGAGAGTGAAGGCTGGGACCTGGTGGGACGAGTGTCGTCGCCTCCCTCGTCATCTGACTCCGCGGCCGTCTGACTGTTGTTGGCCCTATCAGTCCTCCTTTTTTTGCTCTTTGAAGTAGAGCCATGTCTAACCAAAAGAGGGTGAATGGGGGATACATAAGGAGTACCTCATCAGTGTCTAGGAGGGGCACCCCATCTTGTTTGCATAGCACAGTGATAAGTCCAGGCAGGAAGAAAGACATCTTGTTACCCCGATAGAACATCTTCCACTCTAAGATGATCTGCGCCACCAGATTTAGCTCGATGCCCTGCACCGTGCACACCACCACCAAGGCCCTAGGAAATGTCACGTCGGTGAGATTGTCCGATGGGAGAATCCTCCTAGTGACCAAGTGAAGCCACCTCTTAGCATTCGGTGACCAGTCCGCACTAGTAATCTCCTGTGAGAACCGAAGGTCGAAGTGAGGAAGTCGCTGATGCTCCACAATTTTGGGTCAGAGTTTTATCGATCCAAACGCAAGTATGAAAGCTAAAGGGAAAAATGCAATTATGGAAACTAGTGCTTCCTTTGGAAGGTTTCAAGGATAGAATAGAGATTTATGTCATTATGTATCATTATCATTTCACAATTAGGGATAATGGGGAGAGCTCTTTTGTGAAAAAAGATATTCATAGAGGATAGTGAAGAACTTCTTAGGTTGTAGAGGTAGAAATCTCAGATTTGTGTCACTCTAAGCTTTGCTTTTAGATTTTGTTAATCAACATTACTTGGAATGGAGATTTCCTATATGGATATTGACTCTATTTCTTCTTTTTTATGAGTAGCTAAATCCTTAGTTAGGGGTGTGTGTGCTAGATCGGGGCTTAAAACCCTGATTGGGTCTTTATTGATCAACTCTAAAATTGATTGATAGTCTCTAAAATTAATTGTATGAAGTGGATCTATTGTTGTATTGAAGTTTTAATCTAAAAAACGGTGGTTGCAAATATTGATTGAACTCTGTAGCAACGTTTTAGCTTTGAAGACCAAAATGGAGCTGGGTAAGACTCAATAGTGAGGTCTTGTTGAAATTAATTTATAGGTTTGAGCCAAGGATGGGATAATCCAAGTAGTTTCACATGTAATGATATGAGCTAGGGTTAGTCTACCTACTCAAGCAATGTTGGTGTTGTGTTTGAAAGGGTCTTGGAGTTTCTGAGAATCAAGGGACATACATTTGATAGTTTGGAAGAATATCATAGCATAGCCTAGACCAAACACTATCCATGTACCAATCGGTTTTATTACGGTTAATCTTTACCTATTCGAATTGAAACCCCAATTGTTATTCGGACACCCCTAGTCTTCTCCAATTTTGGTAAACCATATTCATGTTGATTTCCTGTTTTATTACTTCATATTGACGAATTTAAATTGATACTAAACCCCCTTTATTTATATATATAAACATGTTTGTTCAGGATTTAATTTGCTAATTTGTTTCGAGTTGTGAAATCAATTCAAAGTGATCCCATCTTCCAATCCTTGGTTCAACTCAGATCTCTAAAGTTGGGTAATTTATTTTGCATACAAACGCCTATGCCCTAAGAATGGAACATAGTTGAACATTTATGACCTATAGGTCCTGACAGATAGGTACACAAGTCTCCTCAGTAGAGTAGTCGAGTTCCAGCATATTGGTCAGCTCATCTTCTTCCAAAATTTCTAAATCCAGAGGTTTGTTAGTTTTATTTTTTGTATTACTGATGGTTAGGTTGGGGACTTGTCTCGGCCAATTATACTACTCTTAGAGACTTTTTGACTTTGGGTGGTATAGATGTCCATTGTCAGCTATATTGACCTTGTTGTTTTTTCGTTTCAGAACAAGGACTTGTACAACTTCATCATATATGAGCACCCTGATGGCGGGACTCTTGTCACTGCCTCCATAGGCCTAAAAAAATATCCACTCAAAAATATATGCATGATCCATAACTTAGAGAATTGAAAAAGCGGATGCCACTAGTTTCTCTATTGTCAAATGAGGAGTAAAGCTAATCCTCTGATAAACCAGCTAATCTGCTAGTGCTTTGTTCGCATAATCATAACAGGACATACCACTAAGTCTTGGAGAATCTCAAATCCAAGCTTCAACTAGAGAGAAAGCAACTCACTTGCCGGAACCAACACTTGTAGTAAAACATGATGAAATAAGGGTTAGGTCAATTAAGTACTAAGTATGATAGCCATGCAAAAACCATGCTTAAAACGGAAATTTTCTTTGAAATTCATGATATATGCCAATTTGAGAAAACTTCATGAACATAAGAATAAGAGACATAATATACATACATAACTAACATACAAGTCATTTCATCACATTAGAACATAATCCACATATAAGACATTTCATTACCTTAAGCTTTTACCTCAATTAACCCCAAGCCATACCTTGTGCAATGTATGAATAGCGTCCCATACCAACATCCACACTATATACCACTTAAGGTAACCAAAAGTGAACTTACCATTCATCCTTTCCATCTTTACTCAATACTCATACATAAGAGACATAAACATTACATAAGTCATATCAACGCACTAGGACCAACATTTAGGGCCACCGTAAGTCATACTTGTGCAATGTATGAGTAGCATCACATATTTCTACTCACACTAAGTACTCCTTTGAACCCACCCTAGACAACGCATATTCATACACAATAATTCATGACAAGGAAGTAACTCATAATACAATCCAAGTATAGCATACATCGTCACATTTAAGAATATAAGTCAACATTCTCCATTAGCATCATTAAGATCACCTTCATTCATTAGACATTAAACCAACATTCTCATTAACATCATCATAAGGGCACATTCATTTCATTTTAACATTATAAAGGAACACACCATGACTAATCTTGAAGCCTACGTGTGCGATGCATATATGGCATCCCATACTACAACCCACACTAAGTAGTGCATTCTTAAGAAGCCATAGTTCATTAACATTCTTTGTGGGGGTAAGCCTTAACCGACATAGACCATGTGAGCAATTCATGGAATTCCGGTGTCACCCTCACCGGATAAGGGATTCCTATTTGCCTAAGGTAGGACCATTGTTTTTAGCTTAGGTAGATCCACTAGCTAGACCTATGTGGGCACATAGTTATGGGATAGGAAGATTGCTACTAGATACCCCGCCTCAACTCATGGATGAGCATCCATCTCAAAAGATTGTTACTAGATACCACACCTCAACTACCGGATGAGAATCCATTTTAATTCATATCCACTCGGTGCTTAGCATTATTCCCCATAGAATACTTAACATTCATTATTATGGGATAAAAGATTGTTGCTATATACCCCGCTTCATCTCCCGGATGGGCATCCATCTCAACCTAACATTCATTCATTAGATAGATCATAGATTCAAAGATGAGAATAGCATTTCAACTAAGAATCCCCATATTGTGAGAAAGTCCTTTCACAACATGTCATTATTATTCATTAGAGTACAATTGAGAATAGCATTTCAATAGATACTATATCATTAACAAAATCATAGAAACTTCATTCATTCTTCATTCAAGTGTCTGTGTATGTAAGAATAACCATTCACATATATCATCATCATTCATAAGATTTCAATCCTAACACAATTCCATTCTAAACATGATCATAATACATTCATTGAGACCACACACATCTACTTCACATAAGTTACTGAGACCACACACATCTACTCAATACTCATACATAAGTGACATAAACATTACATAAGTCATATCAACATTAGGACCAACATCTACGACAGCACTAAGTGATACTTGTGCAATGTATGAGTAGAATCCGATAATTCTACTCACACTAAGTACTCCTTTGAATCCACCCTAGACAAGGAACATTCATACACAATAATTCATGACAAGGAAGTATCTCATAATACAATCCAAGTATACCATACATCATCACATTTAAGCACATAAGTCAATATTCTACATTAGCTTCATTAAGATCACCTTCATTCATTAGACATTAAACCAACTTTATCATTAACATCATCATCAGAGCACATTCATTTCATTTAACATTATAAAGGAACACACCATGACTACTCTTGAAGCTTACTTGTGCAATGCATAAATGGCATTCCATACTACCACCCACACTAAGTAGTGCATTCTTAAGAAGCCATAGTTCATTAACATTCTTTGTGAGGGTAAGCCTTAACCGACATAGACCATGTGAGCAATTCATGGAATCCCGGTGTCACCCTCACTGGATAAGGGATTCCTACTTGCCTAAGGTAGGACCATTATTTTTAGCTTGGGTAGATCCACTAGCTAGACCTATGTGGGCACATAGTTATGGGATAGGAAGATTGCTACTAGATACACCACCTGAACTCATGGATGAGCATCCATCTCAAGAGATTGTTAATAGATACCCCACCTCAACTCCTAGATGAGCATCCATCTCAGTTCATATCCTCTCGGCGCTTAGTATTATTCCACAAAGAATACTTAACATTTATTATTATGGGAAAAACCATTGTTTCTAGATACCCCGCTCATCTCCCGAATGGGAATCCATCTCAACCTAACATTCATTCATTAGATAGCTCATAGATTCAAAGATGAGTGTAGCCTTTCAACTAAGAATCCCATATTGTGAGAAAGTCCTTTCACAACATGTCATTATCATTCATTAGAGTACAATTGAGAATAACCTTTCAATAGATACTTCATCATTAACATAGTCATAGAAACTTCATTCATTCTTCATTCAAGTGTGTGACGTATGTGAGAATAACCTTTAACATATATCATCATCATTCATAAGATTTCAATACTAACATAATTCCATTCTAAACATGATCATAATACATTCATTGAGACCACACCCATCTTCTTCACATCATAATCATACATAGATTCTTCATGAAATTGCCTTCCAAGGCTATGAACCAACATCAACTCATAAATCTAAGATACTACAATAGATAAAGAAATTGACATGATTCAATAACTAATTCAATTTAAACATAAACAATTCAACATACTTGTATGATCAATCAATTCCCAATCACAATTCACAACTTAAGAATTTTTGGGAAAACATGGGTTCAAGGGAGAAATCATCTTAATTCATGTTTAAATCCACAATAAATTCATAATTCTATGCAATAAAACCTTTGAAATCGTTTGGAATCGAACCCACTTCAAAATTGAAAACTAGGGTTTTTGGGGAACATTGGAAACTTGAAATCACTTTTGAAATTGGTTCCTTGGAAGAAACTAAGCCAGGGATTAAGACTACCATACCTTTTATGGAAGAACTCCACGAAAATCCCTTGAAAAATATGAAGACTTGACCTTGAGAGCTTCAATCCTTCACCTACAATGGAGGTTTCTAGAGAGAGAACTTTTGAGAAGAGAGGTGGGTTCTTTTTTGTGAATTTGAATAATGACTGTAAATGTGTTTTAATACTTAGAAAACCCTTAATACTTTAAATAACCAATTATAACCATCCCCCAACCTAACTAGACTTAAACTGAATTTACCAAAAAACCCTCAGCAACCTGGTGCATTCGACGAAACCCCTACATACGGTCCGTAAGTGGGGTGACCCCCCATTCTGTCACCTTGTGGTTTGGTTCAACAACTTATTTTTGGGGGCCTTGACCTATGGAGGCCATCCACTGGGTGTGGATTGACCTACTGGGCATAGGTCCCCTTCCGTAGGTCGTAACATATTGGGCAGTTTTTGGTTTCTTGGGGGTTTTGGGGGTTACGCTTTATGGTCCTCCTCAAGGACCCCTAGGGTGGTCCTTGGGGAGTCGTACCTTTACTTTTAACCCCTAAAACCCTCAACCATAGATCAAGAAAACATTCTACCACATGGAAACCCATAATAACTCAAACACAAAGTCGTTATGCTCTAGGTTCGCCTATTAATTTTACTGGTCGTTACATTATCCTCCACTTGGTAACATTCATCCTCGAATGACACTTCAAACACATTAAGGGGTTAACGACTGAATACTAGCATCCCATCATTGATGCAACATCATTAACAATGCACAAAACTAAGAGGAAACATCAACTCCACATCAATAAGCTCAATGCAACACAAGAAAGTAGGAACTACATCTACAAACTCATTATGCATCATATCTTCAACATTTCTCATTTTGTTGGAGGCATTACCTTCTCCAACTCATATAATGCTCATAAAAATATCATTAAGCATATTATGCACCTTCTTCATAAAAGCACATTTAGGCATGTTCAACAATCAACCATATGAAGCATATAGACAACTCATACTAAATGCATATCAACATGAGGAACATAATTCATAAAAACTCAATTTCTAATTTAAACATAAACTCATCAAGAACATGCATAACATAAGGAGACCATGGAAACACATAATCACACATGACTCCAAAACATGAAACAAGCTACAAGGAAATCTTGGTCTCAAGCTTGAATAAGAATTGAAGGAAAGAGATAAGGATATCAAAACTCTCAAAAACCTTACTATTCAACATGTTATCCCCCACTTAGGAGTAAACCCAACTAAGGCTAACATGAAAACAACATAGGAACCTCAATACAACATTCACAATCTATAAGGAACCATCACATACTGGTGTCTTCATTCGGATTAGCTCTTTCGTCCTTGTTAGCTTGAAGCACATAGAAACGGCTTCTCCTTGGAGCATTAGGATCAGTGCCATCAAGAGAAGCTTGCTTATTATCCCTTCCTTTTGCCGAGAGTGTTGGGTAGTTTCTCATCTTACAGTCCTTCTTTCCACACCCAAAGCAACCATCTGTGCCGGTAAGGCACTTACCCAAGTGTTGCTTCCCACACTTGACACATCTAGATCTTTCTAAACAAGGGCCACTTCCTTTTCCTCCTTGAGAATAAGGGTTACACACCCTATCATTGTTGACCATTGGGGAATCTTGGTAGGAGGACCTATTTTTGGACCATGGTTGCCTTTGTTCATCAGTCTTTGACCTCTTCATCTCCCTACTCTTTATTTCAAGTTTGGACTCCTCAATAAGTCTAGAAATGTACATGTCATCATGGAGCATTGTCGTACGACACTCTTCCTTAACTAGGTCAGACACACCGGTCACAAACCTACTCATCTTATCTCTAGGGTTGGACATCAATGATGGAGTATACTTAGATAATAGGGTAAATTTCAAGGAATACGCCTTCACACTCAAGCTACCTTGCCTAAGGTTGATAAACTCCTCCACCTTAACCTGCCTATTCTCACGGGAAAATTACCTACCAATGAAAGCCTTCTTAAACTCCTCCCATTTAATATGACCCGCTCCTACCGCCCTATTGATTTTCCAATGAGTGAACCAAACTTGGGCAACATCCTTCAATTGATAGGAAGCTAGTTCCGCTTTTTCTCTAGAAGTCACTCCCATAGCATTGCCAATCTAATACACCTCATCCAAAATCTCTTGGGGATCCTCTCCCACCTTGGAATCAAGAAAAACTAGAGGATTCATCCTCACAAAGTCCCTCCCATAGCATTCACTCTAGGCCCCACATCCCGATTAACTTGGGCCATCATAGCTTGGGCTATGGTTTGAAAAGCCGACCTAGTTTCTTCATTAGTCATGGACGGAGCATCAATCGGAACTCGGTTGTTTTGAGGAACCTGGTCACCTTGAGGACCTTGGGGATCTTGGGGAGGAACTCCCTCATTCACATTCTCCTCTTCCACTCTTCTTGCGTGCGTCCTTCTTGTATTCATATGCTATAAAAACAAGAGAAGGATTAGGAAAATTACACTTTTAGAGCTTAACTCTAAGGCAAGGCTTGAAGATTAATGAAAGAAGTGTAACTTCCTAACGTCCTATAGCCTCTCACTCATAGATGAGTCACGATTCACATCGATGAACAAGACTCTACTAGATGTGGCTTGTGACACATCAATCCTAAAAACCATTCCCATAACCTTATGCTCTTATACCATGTTTGTCACGTCCCGAGCCTATACCCCAGTAGTAACACGGCATACAAGACGTTGAAAAGACTCATACAAGCCTCATAGCATTCATAACACTCGATATAAGGAAAATGGTAAGGAATTCAAACTTTCTTTAAACCAACACAATAAAAATACTCATTTAAAACATTTAAAAATAGCGGAAGTCTATTGTCTCACATGGCCATCTAAAACAACATCTTGAAATATAAAGTAGGGACACAACCCTTTACAATTGAAAGTCTAACATACCTCTATTACATGAAAGAAATGGAAACATCAAGTATTTATCCTCGATCTATGAGGACATACCACTTAGTCTTGGAGAATCTCAAATCCAAGCTTCAACTAGAGAGAAAGCAACTCACTTGACAGAACCTGCACTTGTAGTAAAACATGAAGAAATATGGGTTAGCACAATTAAGTACTAAGTATGATAGCCATGCAAAAACCATGCTTAAAACGGACATTTTATTTGAAAGTCGTGATATATGCCAATTTGAGAAAACTTCATGAACATAAGCATAAGAGGCATATAATATACACACATAACCAACATACAAGTCATTTCACCACATTAGAACATAATCCACATATAAGACATTTCATTACCTTAAGCATTCACCTCAAGTAACACCAAGACATACCTTGTGCAATGTATGAATAGCGTCCCATACCACCATCCACACTAGATACCACTAAAGGCCACCAAAAGTGAACTTACCATTCATCCTTTCCAACTCTACTCAATACTCATACATAAGTGACAAAAATATTATATAAGTCATATCAACATTAGGACCAACATCTACGACAGCACTAAGTCATACTTGTGCAATGTATGAGTAGAATCCCATAATTCTACTCACACTAAGTACTCCCTTGAATCCACCCTAGACAAGGAACATTCATACATAATAATTCATGACAAGGAAGTATCTCATATTACAATCCAAGTATACCATACATCGTCACATTTAAGCATATAAGTCAATATTCTACATTAGCTTCATTAAGAGCACCTTCATTCATTAGACATTAAACCAACTTTATCATTAACATCATCATCAGAGCACCTTCATTTCATTTAACATTATAAAGGAACACACCATGACTACTCTTGAAGCTTACTTGTGCAATGCATAAATGGAATCCCATACTACCACCCACACTAAGTAGTGCATTCTTAAGAAGCCATAGTTCATTAACATTCTTTGTGAGGGTAAGCCTTAACCGACATAGACCATGTGAGCAATTCATGGAATCCCGGTGTCACCCTCACTGGATAAGGGATTCCTACTTGCCTAAGGTAGGACCATTGTTGTTTAGCTTAGATAGATCCACTAGCTAGACCTATGTGGGCACATAGTTATGGGATAGGGAGATTGCTACTAGATACACCACCTGAACTCACAGATGAGCATCCATCTCAAGAGATTGTTAATAGATACCCCACCTCAACTCCTAGATGAGCATCCATATCAATTTATATCCTCTCAGTGCTTAGTACTATTCCCCAAAGAATACTTAACATTTATTATTATGGGAAAAACCATTGTTTCTAGATACCCCGCCTCATCTCCCGGATGGGAATCCATCTCAACCTAACATTCATTCATTAGATAGCTCATACATTCAAAGATGAGAGTAGCCTTTCAACTAAGAATCCCATATTGTTAGAAATTCCTTTCACAACATGTCATTATCATTCATTAGAGTACAATTGAGAATAACCTTTCAATAGATACTTTATCATTAACATAATCATAGAAACTTCATTCATTCTTCATTCAAGTGTGTGTGTATGTGAGAATAACCTTTAACGTATATCATCATCATTCATAAGATTTCAATACTAACATAATTCCATTCTAAACATGATCATAATACATTTATTGAAACCACACCCATCTACTTCACATCATAATCATACATAGCTTCTTCATGAAATTGCCTTCCAACGCTATGAACCAACATCAATTCATAAATCTAAGATACTACAATAGATAAATAAATTGACATGATTCAATAATTAATTCAATATAAACATAAACAATTCAACATACTTGTATGATCAATCAATTCCCAATCACAATTCACAACTTAAGAATTTTTGGGAAAACATGGGTTCAAGGGAGAAATCATCTTAATTCATCTTTAAATCCACAATTCGTTCATAATTCTATGCAATGAAACCTTTGAAAATCGTTTGGAATCGAACCCACGCCAAAATTGAAAACTAGGGTTTTTGGGGAACATTGGAGACTTGAAATCACTTTTGAAATTGGTTCCTTGGAAGAAACTAAGCCAGGGATTAAGACTACCATACCTTTTATGGAAGAACTCCACGAAAATCCCTTCAAAAATATGAAGACTTGGCCTTGAGAGCTTCAATCCTTCACCTATAATGGAGGTTTCTAGAGAGAGAACTTTTGAGAAGACAGGTGGGTTCTTTTTTGTGATTTTGAATAATGAGTTGTAAATGTGTTTTAATACTTAGAAAACCCTTAATACTTTAAATAACCAATTATAACCATCCCCCAACCTAACTAGACTTAAACTGAATTTACCAAAAGACCCCTAGCTAGGTCAAGAATTTGACAGCAACCAGGTGCAATCGATGAGACCCCCACCTACGGTCCGTAGGTGTGGTGACGCACCATTCTGTCACCTCGTTGTTTGGTTCAGCAAGTTGGTTTTGGGGGCCTTGACCTATGGAGGCCATTCATGGGGTGTGGATTGACGTACGGGGCATAGGTCCCCTTCCGTAAGTCATAACATATTAAGCAGTTTTTGGTTTCCTAGGGTCTTGGGGGTTAGGCTTTAGGGTCCTCCTCAAGGACCCCTAGGGTGGTCGTTGGGGAGTCGTACCTTGATGTTTAACCCCTCAACCTTATCTCGGGACAACATTCGACCACAAGAAACCCCACAACAACACAAACTAAAAGTCGTTAGGTTCTAGTTTCACCTATTCATATTACGGGTCGTTATATTATCCCCCACTTGGGAACATTCATCCTCGAATGATACTTTAAACACATTAAGGGGTTAACGACTCAATACTAGAATCCCATCATGCATGCAACATCACAAACAATGCACAAAACTAGGTGGAAACATCAACTCCACATCAATAAGCTCAATGCAACACAAGAAAGTAGGAACTACATCTACAAACTCATTATGTATCATATCTTCAACATTTATCATTTCATTAGAGGCATGAACTTCTCCAACACATATCATGCTCATAGCAACATCATTAAGCACATTATGCAACTTATTCATAAAAGCACGTTTAGGCATGTTGAACAATCAACCTCATGAAGCATATAGACAACTCATACTAAATGCATATCAACATAAGGAACATAATTCATAAAAACTCAATTTCTCATTTAAACATAACTCATCAAGAACATGCACTAATCAAGAACATGCATAACATAAGGAGACCATGGAAACACATAATCACACATGACTCCAAAACATGAAACAAGATACAAGGAACTCTTGGTCTCAAGCTTGAATAAGAATATAGGAAAGGTATAAGGATATCAAAACTCTTAAAAACCTTACTATTCAACATACTATCCCCCACTTAGGAGTAAACCCAACTAAGGCTAACATGAAAATAAGATAGGAACCTCAATACAACATTCACAATCTATAAGGAACTAGAACATACCGGTGCCTTCATCCGGATAAGCTCCTTTTGTCCTTGTTAGCTTGAAGCACATAGAAACGGTTTCTCTTTGGAGCATTAGCATCCAGGCCATCAAGAGAAGATTGCGTATTATCCCTTCCTTTTGCCGAGAGTATTGTGCAATCTCTCATCTTATGACCCTTCTTTACACACCCAAAGAAACCATCCATGCCGCCAAGGCACTTACCCAAATGTTGCTTCCCACACTTGGCATATCTAGATCTTTTAAAAGACGGACCACTATCTTTTCCTCCTTGGGAATAAGGGTTAGACACCCTATCATTGTTGACTATTGGGGAATCTTGGTAGGAGGACCTATTTTTGGACCTTGGTTGACTTTGTTCATCGGACCTAGACCTCTTCATTTCCCTACTCCTTCTCTAAAGTTTCGACTCCTCAATAGATTGAGAATACACAATAAGTCTAGAAATGTTCATGTCATCATTGAGCATCGCCATACGACACTCTTCCTTAACTAGGTCGGAAACACCGGTCACAAACTTACTTATCTCATCTCTAGGGTTGGACACCAAAGATGGAGCATACTCAAACAATAGGGTAAATTTCAAGGAATACGCCTCCACACTCATGCTACCTTGCCTAAGGTTGATAAAATCCTCCACCTTAACCTCGCTCTTCTCATGGGGAAAGTACCTACCAATGAAAGCCTTCTTAAACTCCTCCCATTCTTTAGGAGCCGCTTCTACCGCTTTATAGATTTTCCAATGAGTGAACCAAACTTGGGCAAGATCCTTTAATTGATATGAAGCTAGTTCCGCTTTTCCTCTAGAAGTCACTCACATAGCATTACCTATCTAATACACCTCATCCAAAATCTTTTGGGGATCCTCTCCCACCTTGGAACCAAGAAAAATTGGAGGATTCATCCTCACAAAGTCCATAAATCTAGAAGCCATAGAACTCTCAATAGCATTCACTCTAAGCCCTACATCCCGATTAACTTGGGCCGTCATAGCTTGGGCTATGGTTAGAAAAGCCGACCTAATTTCTTCATCAGTCATGGACGGAGCATCAACCGGAACTCAGTTGTTTTAAGGAACTTGGTCACCTTGAGGATCTTGGGGATCATGGGGAGGAACTCCCTCATTCACATTCTCCTCTTCCACTCTTCTTGCGTGCGTCCTTCTTGTATTCATATCCTATAAAAACAAGAGAAGGATTAGGAAAAGGACACTTTTAGAGCTTAACTCTAAGGCACAACTTGAAGAATAATGAAAAAAAGTGTAACTTCCTAACGTCCTATAGCCTCTCACTCATATATGTTTCGTGACTCACACCGATGAACAAGACTCTACTAGATGTGGCTTGTGAGGCATCAATCCTAAAAAGCATTCCCATAACCTTATGCTCTAATACCACATTTGTCGCGACCCAAGACTATACCCCGGTAGTGACACGGCATACAAGACTTTGAAAAGACTCATACAATCTTCATAGCATTCAAAACAGTCGATATAAGGAAAATGGTACGGCATTGAAACTTTCTTTAAACCAACACAATAAAAATACTCATTTAAAACATACAAAAATATCGGAAGTCTATTGTCTCACATGGCCATCTGAAACAACATCTTGAAAACTAAAGTAGGGACACAACCCTTTACAATCGAAAGTGTAACATATGTCTGTTACATGAAAGAAATGGAAACATCAAGTATTTATCCTCGATCTATGAGGACATACCACTTAGTCTTGGAGAATCTCAAATCCAAGCTTCGACTAGAGAGAAAGCAACTCACTTGCCAGAACCTACACTTGTAGTAAAACATGAAGAAATATCGGTTAGCACAATTAAGTACTAAGTATGATAGCCATGCAAAAACCATGCTTAAAACGGACATTTTGTTTGAAAGTCATGATTTATGCCAATTTGAGAAAACTTCATGAACATAAGCATAAGTCGCATAATATACACACATAACCAACATACAAGTTATTTCACCACATTAGAACATAACACACATATAAGACATTTCATTACCTTAAGATTTCACCTCAAGTAACCCCAAGCCATACCTTGTGCAATGTATGAATAGCGTCCCATACCACCATCCACACTAGATACCACTAAACGCCACCAAAAGTGAACTTACCATTCATCATTTCCATCTTTACTCAATACTCATACATAAGTGACATAAACATTATATAAGTCATATCAACATACTAGGACCAATATCTACGACAACCCTAAGTCATACTTGTGCAATGTATGAGTAGAATACAATACTTCTACTCACACTAAGTACTCCTTTGAAGCCACCCTAGACAAGGAACATTCATACACAATAATTCATGACAAGGAAGTAACTTATATTACAATCCAAGTATAGCATACATCGTCACATTTAAGCATATAAGTCAACATTCTCCATTAGCTTCATTAAGAGAACCTTCATTCATTAGACATTAAACCAACATTATCATTACCATCATCATAAGAGCACATTCATTTCATTTAACATTATAAAGGAACACACCATGACTACTCTTGAAGCCTACTTGTGCAATGCATCGATGGCATCCCATACTACCACCCACACTAAGTAGTGCATTCTTAAGAAGCCATAATTCATTAACATTCTTTGTGAGGGTAAGCCATAACCGACATAGACCATGTGAGCAATTCATGGAATCCCGGTGTCACCCTCACTGGAAAAAGGATTCCTACTTGCCTAAGGTGGGACCATTGATTTTAGCTTAGGTGGATCAACTAGCTAGACCTATGTGGGCACATAGTTATGGGATAGGGAGATTTCTACTAGATACCCTGCCTCAACTCACAGATGGGCATCCATCTCAAGAGATTGTTACTAGATACCCCGCCTCAACTCCCCGATGAGCATCCATCTCAATTCATATCCAGTCGGTGCTTAGCATTATTCCCCATGGAATAATTAACATTCATTATTATGGGATAAAAGATTGTTTCTAGATACCCTGCCTCAACTCTTGAATGGGCATCAATCTCAACCTAACATTCATTCATTAGATAACTCATAGATTCAAAGATGAGAATAGCCTTTCAACTAAAAATCCCCATATTGTGAGAAAGTCCTTTCACAACATGTCATTATCATTCATTAGAGTACAATTGAGAATAGCCTTTCAATAGATACTTCGTCATTAACATAATCATAGAAACTCCATTCATTCTTCATTCAAGTGTGTGGGTGTATGTGAGAATAACCTTTGACATATATCATCATCAGTCATAGCTTTCAATACTAACACAATTCCATTCTAAATATGATCGTAATACATTCATTGAGAGCACACCCATTTACTTCACATCATAATCATACATACATTCTTCATGAAATTGCCTTCCAAGGCTATGAACCAACATCAACTCATAAATATAAGAAACTACAATAGATAAAGAAATTGACATGATTCAATAACTAATTCAATATAAACATAAACAATTCAACATACTTTTATGATCAATCAATTCCCAATCACAATTCACAACTTAAGAATTTTTGGGAAAACGTGGGTTCAAGGGAGAAATCATCTTAATTCATCTTTAAATCTACAATTCATTCATAATTTTATGCAATAAAGCCTTTGAAAATCTTTTAGGATCGAACCCATGCCAAAATTGAAAATTAGGGTTTTTGGGGAACTTTGGAGACTTGCAATCACTTTCAAAGTTGGCTCCTTGAAAGAAACTAAGCCAAGGATGAAGACTACCATACCTTTTATGGAATAACTCCACGAAAATCTCTTTAAAAATATGAATACTTGACCTTGAGATCTTCAATCCTTCACCTCCAATGGAATTTTCTAGAGAGAGAACTTTTGAGAATAGTGGTGTGTTCTATTTTGTGATTTTGAATAATGAGTTTTAAATGTGCTTTAATACTTTAAAAACCCTTAATACTTTAAATAACCAATTATGACCATCCCCCAAATTAACTAGACTTAAAATATATTTACCAAAAGACCCCTAGCTAGGTCGATAACTTGACAGAAACCAGGTGCAATCGACGAAACCCCCACTTGTGGTCCGTACGTGGGGTGACGCACCATACTGTAACCTCGTTGTTTGGTTCAGCAAGTTGGTTTTGGAGGCCTTGACCTATGGAGGCCATCCACGGGGCATGGATTGACCTACGGGGCATAGGTCCCCTTCCGTAGGTCATAACATATTGGGCAGTTTTTGGTTTCTTAGGGGTCTTGGGGGTTAGGCTTTAGGGTCCTCCTTAAGAACCCCTAGGGTGGTCGTTGGGGAGTCGTACCTTGACGGTTAAAACCTAAACCCCTCAACCTTATCTCGGGACAATATTCCACCACAAGAAAACCCACAACAACTCAAACACAAAGTCGTTAGGCTCTAGTTTCACCTATTGATATTACGGGTCGTTACATTATCCCCCACTTGAGAACATTCATCCTCGAATGACACTTTAAACACATTAAGGGGTTAAGGACACAATACTAGCATCCCATCATGCATGCAACATCATAAAAAATGCACAAAACTAGGAGGAAACATCAACTCCACATCAATAAGCTCAATGCAACACAAGAAAGTAGGAAATACATCTACAAACTCATTATGCATAATATCTTCAACACTTATCATTACATTGGAGTCATTACCTTCTCCAACTTATATCATGCTCATAAAAACATCATTAAGCATATTATGCACCTTCTTCATAAAAGCACATTTAGGCATGTTCAACAATCAACCTCATGAAGCATATAGACCACTCATACTAAATGCATATCAACATGAGGAACATAATTCATAAAAACTCAATTTCTCATTTAAACATAAAATCATCAAGAATATGCACTCATCAAGAACATGCATAACATAAGGAGACCATGGAAACACAAAATCACACATAACTCCAAAACATGAAACAAGCTACAAGGAACTCTTGGTCTCAAGCTTGAATAAGAAAAGAAGGAAAGAGATAAGGATATCAAATCTCTCAAAAACCTTACTATTCAACATACTATCCCCCACTTAGGATTAAACCCAACTAAGGCTAACATGAAAAAAACATAGGAACCTCAATACAACATTCACAATCTATAAGAAACTATCACATACCGGTGCCTTCATCCGGATAAGCTCCTTTATCCATGTTAGCTAGAAACACAGAGAAATGGTTTTTCTTTGTAGCATTAGCATCCAGGCCATCAAGAGAAGATTGCTTATTATCCCCTCATTTTGCCGAGAGTGTTGGGAAATCTCTCATCTTATGACCCTTCTTTCAACACCCAAAGAAACCATCCGTGCCGGAAAGGCACTTACCCAAATGTTGCTTCCCACACTTGGCACATCTAGATCTTTCAAAAGAAGGACCACTTCCTTTTCCTCTTTGGGAATAAGGCTTAGACAACCTATCATTGTTGACCATTAGGGAATCTTGGTAGGAGGACCTATTTTTGGACCTTGGTTGACTTTGTTCATCAGACCTAGACCTCTTCATCTCCATAATTTTTTCTCTCAAGTTTGGACTCCTCAATAGATTGAGCATACACAATAAGTCTAGAAATTTTAATGTCATCACGGAGCATCGCCATACGACACTCTTCCTTATCTAGGTCAGACACACCGGTAACAAACCTACTTATCTCATCTCTAGGGTTGAACACCAAAGATGTAGCATACTTAGACAATAGGGTAAATTTCAAAGAATACGCCTCCACACTCATGCTACCTTGCCTAAGGTTGATAAAATCCTCCACCTTAACCTCCCTTTTCTCACGGGGAAAGTATCTACCAATGAAAGCCTTCTTAAATTCCTCCTATTCTATAGGACCCGCTCCTACCACCCTATTGATTTTCCAATGAGTGATCGAAACTTGGGCAAGATCCTTCAATTCATATGAAACTAGTTCCACTTTTTCTCTAGAAGTCACTCCCATAGCATTACCTATCTAATACACCTCATCCAAAATCTCTTGGGGATCCTCTCCCACCTTGGAACCAAGAAAAATTGGAGGATTAATCCTCACAAAGTCCCTAAACCTAGAAGCCATAGAACTCTCAATAGCATTCACTCTAGGCCCCACATCTCGATTAGCTTGGGCCGTCATAGCTTGGGCTATGGTTAGAAAAGACGACCTAATTTCTTCATTAGTCATGGCCGGAGCATCAACCAAAACTCGATTGTCTTGAGGAACTTGGTCACCTTGAGGACCTTGGGGATCTTGGGGAGGAACGCCCTCATTCACATTCTCCTTTTCCACTCTTTTTGCGTGCGTCCTTCTTGTATTCATATCCTATAAACACAAGAGAAGGATTAGGAAAAGGACACTTTTAGAGCTTAACTCTAAGGCACGGCTTGAAGAATAATGAACGAAGTGTAACTTCTTAACGTCCTATAGCCTCTCACTCATAGATGTGTCACGACTCACACCGATGAACAAGACTCTACTAGACGTGACTTGTGAGACATCACTCCTAAAAACCATTCCCATAACCTTATGCTCTGATACCATGTTTGTCACGACCCGAGCCTATACCCCGGTAGTGCCACGGCATACAAGACTTTGAAAAAACTCATACAAGCCTCATAGCATTCATAACACTCGATATAAGGAAAATGGTACGGAATTCAAACTTTCTTTAAACCAACACAATAAAAATACTCATTTAAAACATACAAAAATATCGGAAGTCTATTGTCTCACATGGCCATCTAAAACAACATCTTGAAAACTAAAGTAGGGACAAAATCCTTTACAATCGAAAGTCTAACATATGTCTATTACATGAAAGAAATGGAAACATCAAGTATTTATCCTCGATCTATGAGGACATACCACTTAGTCTTGGAGAATCTCAAATCCAAGCTTCAATTAGATAGAAAGCAACTCACTTGCCTGAACCTACACTTGTAGTAGAATATGAAGAAATATGGGTTAGCACAATTAAGTACTAAGTATGATAGCCATGCAAAAACCATGCTTAAAAGGGACATTTTATTTGAAAGTCATGATATATGCCAATTTGAGAAAACTTCTTGAACATAAGCATAAGACTCATAATATACACACATAACCAACATACAAGTCATTTCACCACATTAGAACATAATCCACATATAATACATTTCATTACCTTAAGCTTTCACCTCAAGTAACTCCAAACCATACCTTGTGCAATGTATGAATAGTGTCCCATACCACAATTCACACTAGATACCACTAAACGCCACCAAAAGTGAACTTACCATTCATCCTTTCCATCTTTACTCAATACTCATACATACGTGACATAAATATTACATAAGTCATATCAACGCACTAGGACCAATATTTAGGGCCACCGTAAGTCATACTTGTGCAATGTATGAGTAGAATCACATACTTCTACTCACACTAAGTACTCATTTGAAGCCACCCTAGACAAGGGACATTCATACACAATAATTCATGACAAGGAAGTAACTCATAATACAATCCAAGTATACCATAAATCGTCACATTTAAGCATATAAGTCAACATTCTCCATTATCTTTATTAAGAGGACCTTCATTAATTAGACATTAAACTAACATTATCATTAACATCATCATAAGAGCACATTCATTTCATTTAACATTATAAAGGAACACACCATTACTACTCTTGAAGTCTACTTGTGCAATACATAGATGGCATCCCATACTACCACCCACACTAAGTAGTGCATTCTTAAGAATCCATAGTTTATTAACATTCTTTGTGAGGGTAAGCCTTAACCGACAGAGACCATGTGAGCAATTCATGGAATCCTGGTGTCACCCTCACCGGATAACGGATTCCTACTTGCCTAAGGTAGGACCATTGTTTTTAGCTTAGGTGGATCCACTAGCTAGACCTATGTGGGCACATAGTTATGGTATAGGTAGATTGCTACTAGATACCTCACCTCAACTCACGGATGAGCATCCATCTCAAGAGATTGTTAATAGATACCCCGCCTCAACTCCCGGATGACCATCCATCTCAATTCATATCCACTCGGTTCTTAGCATTATTACCCACAGAATACTTAACATTCATTATTATGGCATAAAATATTATTTCTAGGTACCCTGCCTTAACTCCCGGATGGGCATCCATCTCAACCTAACATTCATTCATTCGATAGCTCATAGATTCAAAGATGAGAATAGCCTTTCAACTGAAAAACCCCATATTGTGAGAAATTCCTTTCATAACATGTCATTATCATTCATTAGAGTACAATTGAGAATAACCTTTCAATAGATACTTCGTCATTAACATAATCATAGAAACTTCAATCATTCCTCATTCAAGTGTGTGTGTATGTGAGAATAACCTTTCACATATATCATCATCAGTCATAAGCTTTCAATACTAACACAATTCCATTCTAAATATGATCGTAATACATTCATTGAGAGCACACCCATCTACTTCACATCATAATCATACATACATTCTTCATGAAATTGACTTCCAAGGCTATGAACCAACATCAACTCATAAATCTAAGATACTACAATAGATAAGGAAGTTGACATGATTCAATAACTATTTCAATATAAATAAAAGCAATTCAACATGCTTCCATGATCAATCAATTCCCAATCACAATTCACAACTTAAATTTTTTGGGGAAAACATGGGCGAGAACTGGACGGTTTTGCGAACCAAAGGTTTAAAAGTTTCAACTTCATTCACTTTCCCTCGCTTTTTATCTGCCCAAACTCATACCTGCACTCTAATTTCTATATTTCTTGCACTTTTAGAGTATTTTGCTTGGTTGATTTGTGCTCGGAATTTGATTACCTTGTCGCCTAGCATTTCAATCGTTTAGTAGTAAACACAAAAGATCGGTTTTCTATGCCCCGAATTTATTTTATAAAAATTTATGCTCATTTGCAATAGCCAGATCTTGTTGAAAGTATTCTGACCCTGCCGGATAGGATTAGATTGTTTACACGCATTCTTTACTTTGATAATCTTGCTCGAGTAGTCGTGACTGTTGAATTCCAGAGATTGTATGCCCTAATATGGATTAAAATTCGAAGGGTTGTGTTTGGGTTCTATGGGTCACACCTTGATAGTACTAGTGCATACTTTGATTTTCTCTTCAGGGGTTACAGGGTTGAATTCGAGAAGATAGGTTGAAAATATGTACGTTGAGCCATTTGGCGAGCTAGGTGGAGTTCACCGAACCACTCGGCGGTTTGCATAACGTCCCCATCTCACCTTTAATTTAATTATAAATGTAATGTTAATTCTGTAACTTTCGGCGAGAAGTTGAAGGTCACCAAAGACTTCCGGCGACTTGCCGAAAGTCTCATTTTACCCTTGTCAACTCCCCTGGATCACTGTGCACTGTAGCTTTTAAGCAGACTAACTCTAGATCACCGAATGATATCGGCCACTCGCTGAAAGAGTCGGCAAAGCTTATCAGTGCTTTTGTCTAACATTTCTCTAACTTCTCTTCGAGATTTTGTAGACATGACTAAAACTAAAGCTGCTGAAAGAATAACGCCAGCTCAAGTTAAGTCTAGAGGAATTGTGATAAAGGAAGATGTAGTTATGTCGAAAGGAAAAGCTTCGAAACTACCCACAACTACTGGGAATGGCAAGGGCAGGAGGCCCACTCATGCCAGGAAAACCATTACCGTAGACCCTGATACTCTTTCATGGGCTAGGGGATTTTGTAGAGTGGTGCATGTCTTTCTGGCAGACTCATAATCAACAGACCTTGGTGAAGATGGCACTGTTGTTCCCCTAGAGGTGATCTCGGGCACTGATGCCTAGGCTCGGGGTGAGGCATTAGGCACTAATGCCCAGACAGATGGAGAGACTGCATAGATAGGATTCTTTCTTTACCACCCTCTCTGTCTTATTTAATTTCACTTTTGGACACTTTATTTCATTTGCATTTGAGGATAAATATTTTTAATTGTTGTGGGGTAAGGCTCACCTTTTGTGAGCTTTTTGTGAATCGTGTTTTGTTTTAGTATTTGGGTTGTGAGCTATAATGTTGTGTTAATACTGTTTTTGTGGTTGTTTTTAAAGTAAAATGGTTTTGACCAGCAAAATGACCCTTCTGAAATTTTTTGCCACCTCTCGTGTGTTGAATGTGCTTTTGCAAAATTTGAGTCTCAGTTCCGATCAATACCGATGACATGAATAGTGCTCATGATCGAACGAACATGAATGTGCGGTTACGATGAGTAAAAATGAAGTTGCATAGACAATATGTGAACTCTTTGCATCTCATTGTGATTAGCCATGTATCAAATTGATTCTCTTGTGATGACTATTGCACACTAGCAAAAGTGTGGAGTCTTCTTTGACTTTAGGGTCGATGCCTTGTGTGATGAGCTTACTGTGAACCATGCATGAATACGCCTAGAATTTTCCCCGTTGGTCTGATCGATTAAGTAAGGCTTTCTCTTGATATGATCTTAGGCAACTTTGAAGAGTGTGAGCCAATTTGACAGATACCTCTTTTCTGACCGACCTTGTGACTGTGTGAACCTCTCTTGAACACCCCTTGAACCTTACCTTTCTTTGGAACAAACTTGATGAAATCAGAACCTTTCTTTATACATTACCCATAATCCTCATAAAGTTGTGGTTAGTTTGAATAGCCAACTTAGGCCAAAAGCCTAAGTTGGGGGTGTGGTGAAAAGAGAAGGCAAATCAAGAAGTGCAAGAAAGTTCCTCTTACCCATGGTTTTGAGAAAAATGGAACCCCTTCATATATACAAAAATATGGAAAAAAAAGAGAGAAAAGAGAAAGAAAAAGAAAAAGAAAGTTGTGGAATAAAGTACAAAAGAAAAGGGGTTATCAAACCATCCGTGGAAAGTTAATAATAGAATGACTTATGAGCACTAAAGAGAATGATGAAGGAATAGAAAAGGAAGTGTTGTGAGCACCACATTTCATGAGGATGAAAGTCAGGAGCCTAAATGACCATACCTTTGCACTTAGCCCCATTACAAGCCTTGAAAAGACCTTTTTGATTTTGAGTAAGCCGAAACAAATGTTGATTGGAAAATACGGGTAAACCTATGGGTGAAAGCATGCATTGTGTTCTTCCTTTTGAGAGTAAGTGTTGCATTTGATTCTGGAACTTTAAATGATTAAACCTTTGTGGGTGAGTATGGAATCATCCTTTCTGTGAAGGCATTCGAATACTTTTGTTGAGCTCGAATTTGCATTTGAAACAAGTATTGCGAGCTTGAGAATCTTTGAGAATGGTGTGTCACAACTTAAATCTTTGGGTACACATTTGATCTTTGCATAAGTAAATTGAGTCTTGTTGTGTGCATTCATTATTGAGTATTGTGTAGCAATGTTTGAGACCTCCTTTTTGAACGGCTGAACTTGAGTTTGCTTGAGGACAAGCAAAAGTTTAAGTTGGGGGTGTTGATGAGTCCACAAATTGGACTCATTTAGGGAAATATTTTTATAGAATTAATGTCCTCAAATGCATATTTTGTCTCAATAATTGATGAAAAAGTTTAAGGTATTTGGAGTTTGGAGGAAAGCATGGACACTACTTAGCAAAAAGTAACAAAGGCAGCTGAAAGAACGAAGAAATGAAGATCTGAGAATCGCCGAAGTCCCCAAAAGGTCTTTTCCTCGCCTTTTGTTCTAGTGTGCTGAGCCCTGAATGAAAGGATCAAATCGGCGGTGAAAAGGAGCAGTCAGTGTGTCGCCGAGTAGTTCCGTGAAGCAGTACTATGTCACCAAATGATCCAAAATACGATGATGATGAAGGATAGAGCAAGACGGCGATGAAACCTACCAAAGGGCAGATCGCCAGGTTGATCAGCGATCTCGACTAACGGCACTGAATGATCCGCTGCAGCACAAATTTTTGAAAACTATAAATACTCGTTGAGAGTTGTAACTTAATATTAGATTTTTAATATGGAATTTTTAACATAGAATTTTGAGTTCTAAGTTTGGAGAGGGTTTTGAAGAGCTTGAAGATTCTAAGGGTTTCAACTCCAAGAATTTGGACTTGGGGCTCATGGATTCTTCACTCTTGGCTTGTTTTGAGACTTAAATCTTCATACCCATTTGAATGCAAACTCATATTGGTATAAATTTCTATCTCTTTTACATGTCTAGCTAAAACCCCAATTCTCGGGGTGTGATTTTATGAATATGGGTTAGATTATCTGTTAGGTCTTGCTTGTTGATGATTTATTTGTTGTTTATATGTGATTTCATTTAGTAGTTGTGGTTGAACTTAATGAAATTATACTTGCAAATACTATTTCACCTTTGTGTTTTTGGCTTGCTCGAGAGTGAGGTCATAAAACTAAGAATACTAAATTGATGGCCGGTGGGATTGGGTCGACATGAGGTTCAGCTCGAGAGAGTGAACCCTAGTCCTTCTTCCACACATTCAGCTCGAGAGAGTGAGTGGGCTTAGGCGGATCTTGTTCTTCGTGCGGTAACTCCGTGTTTGAGAGAAACCGAGTTGATTCGGGGTAAGTTGCTTGAGAGAGAATTTACCCCAACTATAGTCTAGCCTAGTCACAAATATTCAACGGATTTATTATCAAAAACATGTACCCAATAGTTTAGTTTATCCTATATTACTATCACATCCCAAGACCCTCATCTCCTTCATTAGTACTCTTTGCATTTTTGCTATTTTTGTTTACTTGTGACAAACCCCCATTGATAATTGACGCTTGCGTCACCCCTTAGATTTAACATGTTTGTATTCAAAAATGATTTTAGCTATGACTAATTAGAACTAAATTTTATTTTTATATCAATTCTCAAGCCCACTCCCTTGGGACTCGACCCCAACCCTTGGTTGGGTTACTTTACTATTGTACGATCGTAGACACTTGCATTGGAAGTTGTGTCTTGATTATGCAAACATCATCTTTCTACCATATGTCATGGGTAATCACCTCTTGTCTTTTACTTAGAGGTCATGGGTAATCGCCTCTAGTCTCTTCATTTTCATAATTCCTTAGCTTCGATTCACTTTATGTGAGAAGTCCTTTCAACCAAGAATAATTCAATGTGAGAAAGTCTTTCACATTCATACATAATAATTCATGTGGGAAAATCCCTTCCACAACAATCACATCAATAATCAACAATAAATAACCTATGCTTCACTCTGAAAGTAATAATTTCATTGAGATTGAAGCATATGTGATGAGCTTAATATACTGAACAAAAACTCAAATACTAAAGATGAATTTGTCTATATTTGAAACAGAATACTGGATTGTAGCTGATAACCTAGTCAATACACTAGAATCTGACTGTGGGAGCTACTAATAACTGACGTAAAACCACATGATATAAATGTGGAGTTCAATGTATACGCCCCATCGAGAGGACCCAATATGCCTTGCCAAGGGTGTATAGGCATGACTGGCATGATAACTAAATATTATACTCACAGAGAGGACTTAACCTACATGAACACGTAGTTTTGGGACTATGACAGTCACTGACCCTAGTCCAACTCGGTATTAATCCTACTCATAATAGAATGTATACAATACAACATACCTGACAATAACCTTGATAGCTCGATATTTAGAAATGATAACTGAATATGCAACATTAATGTACTGATAATGGAACATTCTTAACTAGCACATGTATATCTGTATAAACTGACCTAGCAAGTGTAATTCATGTAGAAAACGAATCTACACCCCTAGGGTTCTGAATTTCATGCAAGAAACTATGCAACAATGTTACGAAATCATGCTAATCTGATTTGGAGTATTCTAACAGCTAAATAACAACAATTATCTGAAGTTCTAGAAACCCTAGGTCTAAGCAATATTTAGGGAACCAAGCTTCTCACTGAAATCTAGGGACCTAGTGGATATAAGGAATCCACTAGTGATATCCCACATACCTGGTGACGATATTCATGAAGAAATCTTTCGATTTTGGGACTGGAACTAGAAAAACCTTGTTGCGTGTTCTTGAGAATACTATCGCCTGAATTCTCTTCTTTTGCGCTATGTTTCACTTGATTTAGGTGAATGATCAATTATGGTAGGTTCTGATTAAGTTACTCGGCTCAAACTAACCAAAACTACGTAATTTAGGGGTTAAACGATGCAGTTTAGGTGTCCAACACAGAGTGGAAAAGACAAAAATGATCCCACTTAAAATCTGATGAAGGCTGACCACGGGCCCTATTACGGGTCGTCACAGGGACCACGGACCGTCAAGTGGGTCGTATTCCTTGGCCAGTAGCTACTTGTTCTGGAGGTGACCTTCCAGGGCCACCACCACAATCCGTCATCAAGACCATGGCCCTTGAAAGGCCCCGTGGTCTGACGCTTGGGCCTGGTGAGTTTTGCATGGTTCCCATGAGCCCTCCCACATCTCGTGAGGTGGACCACGGCTCGTGAAGGGCTCTGTGGTCCACCTCTTCATGAAAGGTATGAATTCACGGGCAGGTCGATGGACTGTGCTCCATTTCACAGTCCGTGAACCCTTCCGTGGTTTATAATTTTTGGTGTTTTTCTACTGTCAAGTCTAAGTCTATATCTGAGGTGTTACAAATATAGAGACCCACATGAGTCGTCAAGGACATCACGGGTCGTAGTGGCAACCGTGGTCCTTGACCATTGGCTTGGAAAATTTATCCCAAAATCTCATCCCCCTCAAGACCCACTCCACGAACCATCATGGATCTCACGAGCTGTCTAGTGGCTTGTGTGAAGGGTGGGGTCAGCCTCAGAGGGGAAACTGCCTCCCCCTTCATAGGCCTCACTACGTAGTGTGGTGATCACCGCGAGCCGTCTAGGTTCTCGTGGGAGGGGATCCCTTTTTTGCTCAACACTGTGAGCCTTCAAGGGCTACACAATTCCTCGTGGTGCCCTTCACGGCTTATCTGGGCCTTCGTGAAGAGTGCCCAGGCTGAGTCTTAGCTTGTAACCTCTCACTTGGCACCTTACTTAACCTACTAGATTCTGAGGTGTTACAAATTGATCATATGTTTATTTGTTTATTTGATCATTAGGTCAATTGTTATATGGTTGAGAGATCATGTTCTCAAAGATATAATTTGTGCCTACAACCTTCAAACTATCAGATATATTTCAAAGGTGAATGATTCTAGTATAGAAATATAAGGTAAGTTACTTAACTAGTTGCAGTTTCACTTTAAGGAAAGGGCCAAGAGACATGTTTGTTATTTGTCTCTAGGTTGTAACTGTTGTGACACTCTGGGAGTGTATGTACATGTATTTTTGTTATGTGCAAGGGATTTGATTAGTCTGTCTACAAAAGAAATTCTATCAAAATTTTGGAAAATAACAAAGTTATGTACACTGTAGGCAATAACTTTCATTCGAGGATGGATGGTCAAAAGGGAAGGATAATGTAACACCCGCACTTACTATTTTATTAATTTTGGGGACAACCTCAATTAATTACGAAGGAAGTATTATATTGTTCCTATATTGGAGATATGGCTCCAACTGTAGTGGCCAAAATCAAAAGAAGAAAAGGAAAGTGGACATCAAGGATATATATCACTTTTAAGATAAACATAAAGCTTGGCCATTATTTTTGGATAAAGTAGTGAAGAAACTCACCATCTGTGTTGCTAAAACAAGGCGATTTAAGCAGAGAAAGTAAAGAGTTGGCCGATTGATTTAATTTCACAAGAGCCGGTATATTTGTGTTCACTAACCACAAAAGTATAAACTACCATGAGCTCTATTTCAAGGAAGCTTAAGAATACTCTTAAATGGAGATTTTCAAGGATGCTATTAAAGGTAATTTTGTTGACACAATCTCTTTGTGTTGTCCGCAAATCAGTAAATTGAAAAGGAATTAGAAGAAAAACTATGCATTTATTTTGTTATTGACTGAACCCTAGAAGTGGGTTGTATGATAAAGATAGTAAATAATGACTAGAGTCAAAGAATGATATTGGTATTGTTGTATGTTCTTGAGCAGGTGTTGACGGAAATTAAATATCGTGGTGCAGATTTTATTTGATGATGTTGGAGCATTCTGCTAATTTTGAAATAACATAGAGTAATTGGAGCTTGATACTAAGGTAAGCTTTCTTATCCCTATTTCTCTATGAGCTTGTAGGAACATTCTACATATGTTTCAATTGGAACTAATGGGATGGTGATCGAAAGTCGTGAGTTCACCTATTTTCTTGTGGTATAAAGATGTTTTTAGAGATTGCTCGTGTGTTTAGAAGAACCCGGAGTGCTAGTAGCCATAGGAAAAAAGGGTCGTGCATTGTTGTTGCTTTACTTGGTCTAAGAGGGGAAGTACAGATAAATATCATTGGTTAAGGGGTTATATGAGCTTGTCGCTCATCATGTAGTCGATATATCGTCTATATCACCCGGGCTTATTGTTGGCCTATTGTAATATTTGTTTTACTCGTTGTCTTTGTAGATTTAATGTATGAAGGGATGGGCTGGCTCGTTGCAATCGTTAAAGTATGTAAAGCTAAAGCCTTCTTTATTGTTAAGGCACACCATGAAGTCACTTGTTTCTTCGACAAGAGTTCTTATATGTTATTTGGAAAATGTAAGTAGAGCCTTCTTTGGAATATGTCGAGTACATGTCGATATTCCTATCATAAAAACTACTTATACTCGTTTTGCACTCGAACAAACTTGTCTCCACATTTTACATGTCTTTGTGTTTATGTCATAATAGTCATATACCTCCTTCTAATCGAGTATCCATAGCATTTTGTATGACTGCCTTTTTTACTTCGAATCTCTAAAAAATCACATGATATATTTGTCAAGTATTGTAAATAGCACAGTATAGTTGCATTAGTATTGATCACCTGGAGACATAGTTAAAAGGACATCAATTGATTAGATGCTATTTATGATTTTTTAAAATTAAAGTTAGTTTGAAATATATATTACTACATGACTGGAAAAACAATATGATTTGCATGTCACAGACCTTTAAAGGCATTGGTTGATAGAAGTTACATTAAAATATGGGAGAATATTCATAGGTTTTACTTGAAAAATAGGCGCGACACTATTTTGTGCACATGATTGAGACCAAACCACTTATAGTGAGCCCAAATATTATGGCGTGCCTATCCTTGTGGAATTATTTGCATTTGATCATCAACAGGAATGTCATGCTATGGTTCCCCGGACATCAGCCAAGATATGGTATACATGGCATGTGGGCAAGACTGATGAGTCTTAGATTTTGACTCATTTTGGGCTTTGTTTTAATAGTTTTATTTTCCTCGATGCCTAATTTATGCTCTAACTGATGTCAAAGTGTTGATTTGCAGTAATAAAGGACAAGGAGCAAGGCTAGGACATTATCGGGTAAAAAGGAGTGAAAAAGTTGAAGAAGTGGAAGAAAGGCATCCTGGTCCTTGCCAAGACCACTTGGTAAACCGCCGAATGACCCCTCAACTTGCCAAAAGTTCCAGTGTGCCAGCCTTTGGGAAAAGACCTATTTTGTGATGGAAATGGGTTAGTAGGCTACTATAGGCAGTTTCTGCAAGGTTTCTATAATATTGTTTTCCCATTGACTAGATTGACTTAGAAGAGTGTGAGATGAATTTTAATGGTCTGACGAGTGTGAGATGAATTTTTAAAAACTCAAGACGTTATTGACCTCAACTCATATTTGACTCTACCAAAGGAGGGTGTCGGTTTTACTATGTATTATGATGCTTCAGAAGTTGACTTAGGTTGTGTGTTGAAGAAAAAGGGGAAGGTGATTGCTTATAGTTCTAGATAATTGAAGACTCGTGAGAAGAATTATTCCACCCATGACTTGGAGTTGGCGACAATGGTCTTTGTGCGAAAGGTGTGGCGTCACTACTTGTATGAAGGATATTTCAAGGTCTTAACGCATCATAAGAGTCTTTAATATATATCTAGTTAGAATATATTCAGTTAGAAGGATTTGAACTTGAGGCGGTGTAGGTGGCTTGAGTTGTTAAAGGACTATGACATGACTATTAATTATCAAATAGGGAAGGTCAATGTTGTAGCAGATGCACTGAGTGGGAAATCTTCTAACAAGGGGAATCTTGCCTCCACATGAGTTGAGGAGCGAACATTGGCTAGGGATGTTCAGAGGCTAGCCAATAACCTTTTCTGGTTGCAGGTTTTTGAGGATGGAGGAGTTACTGATTTTTTTAGGGTTGATCTACTTTGAGTGAGCAGATTAGAAAGAGGTAGTTTGATGATCATAAGTTATGTACTATTCTGGAAAAGGTGATTAGGGGTGAGGCTAAGGAATTTGTATTTGATTCTAAGGAGGTGTTGAGGATTGGGAGCAGGATATGTGTTCCCAAGGTGGGTGACTTAGTCAGATTGATGTTAGAAGAGGCATTTGTGGTACGCTATACATTCGGGAACGGCCAAGATGAACCACAATTTGAGTCAGCATTATTGGTGGTGAGGTATGAAGAGGGACGTTGTTGAGTTTGTGGCTAGGTGTTTGACTTGCCAACAAGTCAAGTGTGAGCATCAGAGGCCTGGTGGTGTGTCATAGAGGATGCCCGTTCCTACTTAGCAGTGAAAGTGTATCACCATATATTTTATAGTGGGTTGTCTTACAATTGTGGGTGGTTACGATTCAATTTGGGTGGTTGCGATAGATTGACCAAGAGGATGCCCATTCGAGCACGTGTGTTTGATTTTGGTTCTCAGTAGGATTAACATTTTCCCTTATGGGAGTTTGTCTACAAGAACAATTATCCTTCCAGCATTCAAATGGTCCCATTTGAGGCATTGTATGGTTTGAGCCTTGGAGTTTGTGGATTTAAATCATTTTTGGCTTAAGGTATGACCCATGAAGGGTGTGATAAGGTTTGTAAAGAATGGAAATCTTAGCCCTAGGTTCATCGGACTTTTTGAGATTTTGGGGTGGATTCGAGATATAGCCTATCAGTTGGCATTACCACCTAGCTTGTCAGTTGTGCATTCGGTTTTCCACGTTTACATGATTCAGAGGTATATACCAGATGAATCCCATGTGATTTCACTTGATTTAGTAGTTTTCGGTCCATACTTATTTTTTAGGAGGATCTTATAGATATCTTGGATGGAAGGTTGAGAATCTAAGAAAAAAAAGGATAGCTTTAGTGAAGGTGCAGTGGAATCACCATTCAACTGGGGAGGGAACTTCGAAAACGTAATCGAACATGCGTGCCAGATATCCTAAGCTTTTTGAAGAATCAAGTACTTTTCTTTTTCTTTGTATTCGAGAATAAGCATGATTCTTAGTGATGGATAATGTAAAGACCCCAAAGGTCATTTTAGGTAAATTTTTGAAAACTACTGTTTAGCTCTCTCAACAGTTGCCTCGAGTCATGTTTGATATGTTTACAAAGTTGGTTTTAAAAATGATTGAAAAGTTTTGATTTTGGAAGTTCTAGAGTTTTGGAGGGTTAAAGTTGTTTAAAGTGGTTTTTGGTAACAACAAGATCTACGAGTCTCAAAATGAAACTCAATCAGTTCCATCAGCTAAGAAATGACAAATTTGGTCTAGGTATGTTGTCGGTTTTAGTTTCAAAATCATTTTATGGAATCGAGCCCTTGAGATTGAAGTTTAAGTGTAATTAGGCCAACAGTTGACTTTGGTCAACATTCAGAGTTTGGATGCTCATATTAGATTTCTGACTATTTCATTGGATTTAGGGGATGATGTTAGACATTTGTGAGGTCTTGGTTAAATTTTCAAAGGTTCCAACGGCAATTAGACATTTTTGACTGAAAGCTAATTTATTCCGACTATAAAGTGTTTTGGCTAAAGCTGTTTTGACACATCCACTTGAATCAAGAATGTCAAATTTATAAGGGTACCATATCTTATTTGTGTGCATGGGATCCTGAATTAATCCAGAGGGTCTATTCAATAAACTTTGTGTCTTGGTGTGTTGCTGGTTTATTGTGTTTTGGTGCCCTCTTCTTCGCATTCGTTGAGCTGGTGACCACAAATGCAAAGGGTTATATGTGTAGATCTCCACATTCATGGAGACTTGACCATGATCATGGGGGGTTAGGTTGTTGGACCCCACGTTCACGGGACTCAGGCCGCGATCACGGAGGGTCAGGGAATTTTTATGTTCGCATTCATGGAAGAGGGTCCATGTTCAAGGAGGATTGCTGAGGATTGGCCTCCATGTTAACAATTATCAAGCCACGACCGTGGAGAGTTAATGATTGGCAGTTTGATTGTTTTCAAAATACGTGATTTATTCCCATTTTTCCTTTTTAAGCTTTGAGAACTCTTGGGTGGCACTTTTAAAGAGGTTTTTTCGAGGTCAAACATTTGGGTAAGTATTGTGTCCCTAAATCTTCATTAACCGTTATGATTTTTAAAAATCAAATTCTTATTTTTGAACTTCAAAACAGTGGGTTTCTCAAGACTCTAATCTATAATAAAAATGGTGATTTAAGATTTGTTTCAACTTGTTTTTTCGGGTGGTTTTCACTATTCAATTCTAAAACCTTTGGGTAACATGATTTTATATAAATTTTCAGATTTAACCCTAACCCTTGGTAATGGATTTAGGATAATTTTGTAGCTAGTTTTCAAAATCATTGATATGGGCGTTGTTGTTCTCGAATTCATATTGTGATTTCATATTTGTTTAGATTGTGTGGGTCTAGAGACCCATAAGAGAGGGAATGCTCATGTGTCGAGTTGAATGTTTCTCTTTTGAGGCAACTGGACTTCTTGACCCCTTTGTTAAGAGTATTGAATATTGTATATCATTGTGTTATTGAGAGTTATTGGAATTGGTGTAGAGTTAAATATATCTTGTGTATTGTTAAATGATAAATAGGCTCTAGTAATGATAATGTGGGGTAAAAAAATAATCTTATTGGTATTTTGATATATGATGTGATGGTTGAATGGTTATGTTGACTCACTCTTTATGTTGTGCCAAGAATTTTTTGTATTGGGTTTGTTTTTCTTCTCACATTCATTGCTATTGTTGCTCTTATTTTAAAAAAATTCCGCACTAAGGGTCTTCCTATAAGCCCCATAATGTGGAAAGAAAAAATAAATAAACAACATTATCTAAGCACTAATTCTTAATTTAAGTATAGGGTAAGCTCATTACTAGGATATACCTGGAGGGGGGCCAGTAGAGTAGAGTAATTATAACTTACATGTTTGAGTGTAGAAAAGATTACAAGAAAGGTTTGTTGGGATCCACACATTGCCGGCAATTAGTATTGATTTCAGGTATCTAATCACAAATAAATGGGCTATTTTGAAACTCAAAATAAGCATAATCTATGGACTTCATAAAATATATGATTGTAAAGAGTTGTAGAGTACCTTAGAGAACATAGTTTACTCATATGCAGAACCTTGGATTATAATGAGAGATTTCAGTGGTTGTCTTACATAAGGAAGATAGTGCAAGAAAATGAGAGTAGAGACTTTCAACAGTTGTTACCAGACACTACAATTACTATACATAGGACAATAGGCAGGGATTTCACCTGAACCAATGGACAAACCATTAGCAGAACTGATAAGGCTTTAGTAATTTTTTTCTTTTGCTTAGAACAAAATAATTTCATTTATAATGATTAAGGATTATTCATACAAAAAGGAACCGATCTGTATGAAACAGTTCCATCAGCATCTCTTTCAAGAGTATCAGTAAAAAAACGGAGGAGTTGCTACAAAAACATTTAACTTGTTTCTTAACATAGTTGGATCCTTAGATATCCTTCTGTATTCGATAGGATATCAGATAGTCTATTTGCCTCCCTCGGGAAGTATTCCAGTGATGTATCTTCCAATCGCTGGAGTGGTGACCTGCAATCAGTACGAATATGTGAGTGTAATGAGTTAGTAATACTAAGGGAGTTTAGTAGTACATGTGAATCAGTTTCCACCATTAAATGCTTTAAATTTCTTGCATCGGCAAGGTTCAGCCCATGCAGTGGAGCCAATAATTTCGAATGGGTGACACTATCATCTTTTATATTACAAGCAAATCCTACTATCCATTCTCTTAAATGATTCCTTATCACACCTCCAGTGCCACCATTAGTAGAATTAGGTTCAAAGGATCCATCAATGTTGAGTTTGAAATAACCTTCTTGTTGTTTATACCAAGCAACAGTCATCATATGCCTACGTGGATTTTGTGCCTGAATGTACAAAAGGTGATAGAACTCAAGGGCGTGGAAAGAGATGGAATGGATAATATTTGATATATTAGGGGGGGTTTGATATTAAAAAACTTATTATTTTTAGCTTTCCAAATATTCCAAAGAATTATTGTAGTAAAATGGTGGTAGGCACTTTGAGATTATTATAGATAGGGACAATGGATTTATAGCAACAAAGAATATGAATGGTGTCGTATAGATCATTGTTGTTTTGGACTATCCCGTAATCATTCCATATTTTCCTAGAAAGTCGGGCAACTCATACAAATATGAACAATCGTTTCATCTAGGTTAGGGAATGTGCTACAAATTTTTTCAGTGGTTATTTTCCTATTGAAAAGGGAGGTGGAGGCAAGGAGCTTATTAAGGAGAAGGATCCACATGAATTACTTGATCTTATTTAGAGCACTAATTTTCCAAATCCATATATGGGCATTAGGGGGGTTGTTAAAATGGTTGATCTTAGAGACTAGGAAAAAGTTACAGGCACTACTAGTAGAAAATACTCCATTTTCGTTTTGGTTCCAATAGAATGTTTCCTTTTTAGGCGTAGTGAATTTGAGGATTTTTGATATGGCAAGGAATTCCCAAAGATATCAGTTTATACAAGGATTCCTACAAATTACTTTATTCCTACAAGGGGAATTAGACTAGGTGATCCACTATCTCCCTACATTTTTATCGTTTGTATAGTCAATTTATATTGATGTAGCAGTGGATTCATTTTGAATGCTTAGTCATGGATTCTAATTTTTCTGATCAAAGCCCCTTGGCATTGAAAATAGATGTCATTAACAATGAATTCCATGTTTTTCAATTTGAACATGGACTTAGGGCCTTGCAAGTTCAGATGAGGTTGTATTCAGTTTCCATGTGCATCAAATTGACAGTAGCCATTCAGTTTTCATGTGCATTAAATAAATAGAAAATATGAATTACCCCTAAAGCTTTTCATAAATGTCAAATTTAATGTTCCTAATGATACGCTAAAATTACACTTCCCTAAAGAAGTATAAGCGATCGTTATCAAGTAAAGAACCCAACTTGGAGGTTGGGGTCGATCCCACGAGGAATATGGTTTAGACTTAAACTTAACTCACTATTATATTCGTTTAGTCAACTTATTTACGAGACAAGTAAGTAAAGGGAGTGGGGATTTGTGAAACAAATAACTGATTGTTGTTAAGTAACAAGTGAGCAAGATTCGAACTTTGTTGTTATCAATGATAGAGAGAAACTAGGATGTATGTGTTCCCTATAAGCTCTTAACGCGGTAATCCTAATAGTAGTAATCATTTCCTAGTGTATCATATGCAAAGTGGTAAGATATGCATCCCTAAGTGATTGGTCCTCCATAGAAAACACTTCAAACAAATCCTCATGGTTCATAGATAGTGGATGTACAATTCATATGTCACACAATCTTGTTTCACACACTTGACAAGTCATTAAAGCTTAAGTTAGAATGGGAAATGGTTAAATAATCGATGCACATGGAAAGGGTTCAGTTGCCTTTCAGACTACCCAAGGTACAAAGTTTATACATGATAAGTTGTATGTTCCTTATTTAGCATGTAACTTGTTAAGTGTGGCTCAAATAATGTCTAAAGGTTATTCCTTATTTTTTTTAAGGGAAAAAAGTGTTTGATCTTTGACTCTTAAGATGGTTTGATTGTTAAAGTAGAAATGGTGGATAAAACTTTTCCTTTAGATGGGAAGTTTGATAGTGCAATGTTTGCAAGAACGCATGAGTCATGGATGTGAAACAAAAGATATGGTCATTTTAACTATGTTACTTTAAATTCTATGTATCAAAAGGGCTTCACTAAAGATTTACCTCAAATTTCAGTGTCTAAAGAAGTTTGCGAGTCTTGTCATATGGGTAAGGTACACAGGAACTGGAGGGCAATTGGAAAACATGAACTGCTGTTCACTGATGTGTGTGGACCTATGCAGACATCATCTTTGGGACTCAATAAATATTATGTTCTCTTTATTGATGACTTAACAAGGATGACTTGCGTGTTTTTTCTGAGTAACAAGTCTCGAGTATTTTCAATTTTTAAGAAATTCAAAGTTTTTATAGAAAGACAAAGTTGTTGTAAGCTAAAGGCTTTGAGGTCGGACAATGGTGGTGAATACACTTCAAATGAGTTCAATAAGTATTGTGAAGATATGCGGATTGATCCAAAGTTGATAGTACGCTATTCACCTGAACAAAATGGAGTCTCAGAGAGGAAGAACATGATTGTTGTTGAAATAGCTAGATGTTTGCTGCTCAAAAAAGAAACCGCCACAAAGCTTTTTGGAAGAGGCCATTCATACTTCAGTGTATTTGTTAATTAGGCTGCCAACAAAAGTTATGAATGAAAAAACTCCTATTGAGGCATGGAGTGGAATAGAACCATCTGCCAAGTATCTAAAAGTCGAATTCTTGCACCCACTTTAGAACATAAGGTCTCTTTACTTTACTGAATTGCTCCAACTTGTGAAATTTTATCGCTGCCTATATGGCAGGGTAGTCACTCATGACTCCACCAGTTGAGAGTTGACGCTCCTCCAAAATAATCCATTCTCCTTCCACCTTGAGCATATTTAAAGACCTTGGAGCTATTATCGAGAGAACATGGGAAGCATGGTTAGGATCTTATGGAGGAAACACTAACTTGGAGCGAACGTTCACCTGCTTTGTGGCAATATGCTTCCTCACTTTCTTACCCCTGCTGGTAGGGGTCTTAGGATTTTTTTTGTTGGGCATTAGGGGCCTTCAAAGGCTCATTGATGGATATAATATTTCTTTCTTTGGAGGAGGAGGAGGAGGAGACTCTCTGCCCATCTGAGTCTCAAATGTAACTACTTGCTTACCCTTTGTCCGTCCCATTTCCTACACAGCAGACATTCAAACATAAGAGTTGTGAAGGTTAGCTAAAATCAAATTCACATTGAATCAAACTTCAAACACATTCCTAAGGCACGACTAATGGGAAGGCAGATCGCCAAAAGGGGTCGACGAGCTTCAGTGAACTCGCTGAATTAGATAGTAGCAATTATCTTGGGTTTGGGCAACAAAAATTGGAGTCAATACCAACTCAATGATTCGTTGAGTCAGTATCGACGGGCTAAGACAATTCCACCAAATTTACAGTGCAGATTTAAAAGACACAACCATCAGAGGCGATGTCCTCTCCCACTCGGCGATTTGCTAAATGGGTTCAGCGGACTAAGATAATCCCGCCGAATGGGACAATACCCAAGGTCATATATATGCTAAAGAGGAGAACTAAGGCTTACTCGGCTATTCCCCTAACCTCCTTGGCGAGCTAACACTACTAATAAACTGCTAAAAATGACGGCCAAAATCGACGGACTGCGTCGCGTTTTGATTATTTTTTTTTGTAATTTTCTTAACAAAAGCGACGGACTCCGTCGGTTTTTTTATATTTAGCTTTATTTTTTATTTCCAAAAAGCGACGCAGTCCGTCGCTTTTCTAGAAATTTATATTTTGAAAATCCCAGAAAAGCGAACGACTAAAGGACACTGTCCGTCACTTTTTTGGAAATTAATATTTAAAATACCCAGAAAAGTGACGGACTAAAGGACCATGTCTGTCACTTTTCTGGGTTTATTTGGAAAACAAATAATGCAAAAAAGCGACGAACAAAACCACCCTATCTTTCAATTTTTTCTGCATTTTTTTGACAACAGAAACTGGGAGTTTCTACTGCCCACATGCAAATATAAATCAATTCAATTAAATTCATATTAAACCAGCCCAATGAAACAATATAATGTAAATGTCACACACAACAAATAAAATATCAAACTTAAATCAATCTTCAAAAATATTTAAATCACAATCCAAAAACTTATAAAGTGTTTCAAAATGTGTTTCAAAAAGTTCATAAAAGAGACCTAAACTAGGGAGTGATATCTACAAAATCATCATCCTCTTCCTCACTGTCATCGTCGGTGTCCTCGGGAGCCGAGTAGCAGGTCGACGAGTGAGGTTAAACACTTATTCTTTGATTTGCTGAACGGTCGCACTCATGCTTTGTTGTTCATCTACTCTCTCCGCTCCGACTCTTTAAGTGCCGATGTAAGCTGTGCTATTTGAGCTGACTTGGAGTTGTCCTACATCGTTTTGAGAGCCTAGGACATAGACTCTACCCTTGTGTGTCCCCCCTACCACTTTTTATGTCCAAATTTGAGTGGATAGTTCAGGTGTCATTTGGACCGAACTAACTAGATTCTCAACGACTTACATAATGGCTCCAACTGAGCTTAAGGAATTGAAGGAGCAGTTGAAAGAACATCTATATAAGGGCTTCATCAGACCTAGTATTTTGCCATGGGGTGCACCAGTATTGTTCGTGAAAAATAAAGATGGTTCTCTCAAAATGTGCATTTACTATAGGCAGTTGAACAAGGTCATAATCAAAAATAAGTATCCTATCCCCAGGATTGATGACTTGGTTGACCAACTTTAAGGTTGTCATTTCTCAAAGATAGACCTCAGATTGGGTTATCATCAGAGATAGTGACATTTTGAAGACAGCCTTCAGAACTCGGTATGGTCATTATGAATTTGCAGTGATGCCATTTGGAATAACCAATGCTCCTACAACTTTTACGGATTTTATGAACAGAGTGTTCAAGAAGTACTTCGACTTGTTCGTTATCGTCTTCATTGATGATATCCTCATTTACTCTAGGAATGAGGAGGAACTTGCGAGTCATTTGAGAGTTGTTCTGCAAACTCCCAAAGATC
The DNA here is from genome assembly GCA_029582725.1 of Solanum chiquidenum. NCBI lineage: Eukaryota > Viridiplantae > Streptophyta > Magnoliopsida > Solanales > Solanaceae > Solanum > Solanum chiquidenum. Next base: position 12,020 of record JAJOOS010003339.1, on the reverse strand, counting down.
GCCAGTTATTCGCCAAATTTAACAAGTGCGAGTTTTGGTTACAATCAGTTTCTTTCCTTGGGCATATAGTATCCAGCGAAGGGATCCGGGTGAATTCCCAGAAAATACAAGCAGTGAAACAATGGCCCAGACCTACCTCTCTTGCAGATATCAGAAGTTTCTTTGGTCTAGCGGCTTATTATATAAGGTTCGTAGAAGAATTTTCATCCTTAGCCTCACCATTGACTAGGTTGACTCAGAAGATGGTCAAGTTTCAGTGGTCAGATGATTGTGAGAAAAGCTTCGCATAATTGAAAACCAAGTTGAGTACAGCTCCTGTTTTGACTCTACCAGAGGATGCAGACAGTTATGTGATTTATTGTGATATATCAAGAGTCGGCCTAGGTTGTGTGTTGATGCAGTGAGGTAAGGTTAGAGCTTATTCTTCTAGACAGTTTAAGGTGCATGAGAAGAATTATCTGATTTATGACCTCGAGCTTGCAGCGGTGGTGTTTGTACTCAAGATTTGGAGGCACTACTTGTATGGTGTTCATGCAGATGTGTTCACAGACCATAAGAGCCTTCAGTATGTGTTCACCCAGAAAGAGTTGAATCTTCACCAGAGAAGATGGCTTGAGTTCCTCAAGGATTATGACATGAGGGTGCATTACCATCCTGGTAAGGCATATGTAGTAGCAGATGCCCTTAGCAGACTATATATGGGTAGTGTAGCACAAGTTAAGGAAGAAATAAAGGAGCTAGCAAAGGATGTTCACAAACTTGCTAGCCTAGGAGTTCGTCTTATGAGCATATCATATAGTGGTGTAACGGTTCAGAATGGGGCAGAATCTTCTTTGGTAGTGGAAGTTAAGGAAAAGCAAGACAATGATCCGATATTGCTAGAACTCAAGGGTGTAGTCCATCAACAGAGAGTTGAGGTTTCCTTCCAAGGGGGAGATGGGGTGCTTCGCTACCAGGGTCGATTATGTGTTCCTAATGTGGGCGAGTTGAGACAACATAATCTTGTAGAGGAACATAACTCTAGATATTCTATACATCCAGGTGCCACTAAGATATACCGCGATCTGCAGGAAGTCTATTGGTGGAATGGTATGAAAAGAGATATAGAAAATTTTGTGGCTAAGTGCTCCAATTTCCAGCAAGTCAAGGTAGAACATCAGAAACTAAGAGGTATGACTTAAGAGATTGATATTCCTACTTGGAAGTGGGAAGTGATCAACATGGACTTCATCACAAGTTTACTTCGTACTCGCAGACATCATGACTCCATTTGGGTGATAATTGATAGAGGTACTATGTCTTTTCGTTTATTGATGGTCAAGACTACAGATTCGGCAGAGGACTACGCCAAGCTTTATATTAATGAGATTGTTAGGTTGCATTAGGTTTCTTTGTCTATCATCTCAGATAGAGGTCCTCAGTTTACCTCTCATTTATGGAAGTCATTTCAGAAAGGTCTTAGTACTCAGGTTAATCTTAGCACAACATTTCATCCACAGACGGATGGTCAGGCAGAGTGTACCATTCTGACCTTAGAGGACATATTGAGAGCTTGTGTGATCGATTTTAAGGGTATTTGGGATGAACACATTCCTCTTATAGAGTTCGCCAACAATAATAGTTATCATTCTAGCATTCAGATGGCCCCTTATGAGGCATTGTATGGGTGTAGATGCAAATCTCATATTGGTTGGTTTAAAGTAGGTGAAGCAGCCTTGAGAGGTCCAGATTCAGTCCTTTATGCTATGGAGAAAGTGCAACTCATTAGAGATAGACTTAAGACAACCTAGAGTCACCAGGAGTCTTATGCAGATGTAAGGAGAAGGGAACTAGAGTTCCAAGTGGATGATTGGATTTTCCTAAAAGTGTCACCTATGAAGGGGGTGATGAGATTTGGCAAGAAGGGGAAGTTCAATCCCAGCTACGTAGGCCTTTACCGTATCTTGAAAAGGAGTGGTAAATTGCCTTATGAACTAGAGTTGCCAGTAGATTTAGCAACAGTGCATCCAGTCTTTAACATTTCACTATTAAAGAAGTGTGTGGCTGATCCAGCATTCGTGGTGTCATTAGAGAGTGTGGTTGTAAAAGATAGCCTTTCTTATGAGGATGTACTAGTTGAGATTCTTGATCGTCAGGTTAGAAGGTTGAGAAACAAATAAGTCGCTACAGTCAAGGTTTTGTGGAGGAGTCAGTCCGTAGAGGGAGCTACTTGAGAAGCAGTCATGAAATCCAAGTACCCTCACCTCTTTCCTTCCAATTCCACTCCAGCTTGAGGTAATAGTTCCTCTTCACTTTTTCAGTCATTCATGCGTAGATTCAGTCTTAGTAGCATGTTCCTTCAGTTTGTACTTGCATTTTCAGCGTATTTGCATGTTTTGGAACTCAGTTCAGTCAGAAATCAGTTTTCAGTGTTTAGTGGTAGGGTTTGCAGCTCTTTCCCTCCATTCCAGCTAGTTTAGTCTTCATTCGAGGACGAATGTTCCCAAGGGGGAGATAATGTAACACCCCATATACTGATAGACCAAAATGCAGATTTCCAGAAGTGCAGGTGCCACCTACGAAGGCCAACTATGGATCATAGGTTGGACCACGGTCCGTGAAATGTGGTCCACAGAAGAAAAAAAAACCCAAAAAATCTCGACCGTAGGTGGTACCACGGCCCGCGGACCAGGTCCGTGGAACGTGGTCCGCAGAAAAAAAAACCTGACCCACAGCCAGGATCTACCGACCGTAGGTTGAACCATGGTCCGTGGACCAGGTTCGTGAAACGTGGTCCGCAGAACCCATCCTCTAAGCCAAACGACGGCTGACCAGAACGAACCATAAAGTGGACCACGGTCCGTGTACCAAGTACATTGGTTTGTCCCGACAGCTTTTAAGTCAAGGTCGTTTTGGTCTTTTCCTTATTTGTTGGACCCCTAAACTATGTCGTTTAGACCCTAAATTATGAGGTATTAGTCAGTTTAAGCCTAGAAACATAACTAGAACTTACCTAAGTCAAAGTCATTAATCAAAACTTAGCAAATTTAGAAGCGTAAGAAGAGAAAGAGGCGACCAACCCTAGTTCAAGAACGCAACAAGTTTCCTCCAAGTTCCAGCCCTGAAATTGAAGGATTTCTCCATGGAATTCGTCACCAGGTATGTGGGATTTCACTAGTGGGTTCCTTTCGCCCATAAGGTCCCTAGAATGAAGTCAGATTCTCTATTCCGCCCATAAGGTCCCTAGAATGCAGTCAGATTCTCTATTCCCTTATCATCACTAGACCTAGGGTTTCTAGAACTTCAGCAGCTTATCATGAATTAGTTAGTTACATTTTCCAAATCAGATTATCATGTTATCACTCGTTTATTGCATGAATTTCAAAATCCTAGCTATGTATTTCTTTAGTTCTTGAATTACACATGCTAGGTCATATATTTCTGTTGTTTCAGATATACATGCCTCAGTTTTTGAATGTGTCATATCAGTATATTATTGCACATTCTCAATTTGCATGTCAGTTTGAGCTATCCAGTATAATACAGAAATATAGTCATAATATGTAAATCACTTAATCTATTAGGAGTAGCAGAATACCGAGTTGGACTAGGGTTCAGTGTATCCAAATAGTCCCAGAACTACGAGCCACGTAGATTGTAAGTCCCCTCTGTTGGCATCATTTTAGTGATCACGCCAGCATGCCTCTATACTTTTGGCCGAGTGTATTGGGTCCTCTCGATGGGGCGTATACATCGGACTCCACATTTAGCTCATGTGGTTTTATTTTCGGTTATTAGTAGCTCCCACAGTTCAGTCAGATTCCATTGCATTGACCATATTTTAGTACAGTTTAGTATTCAGTCTCAGCATGTTATAATTTGGTCATTCCATTTGGTTAGATCAGTATCTATATCATGTTCAGATTATGCTCTTACTTTATTGCTTGTTCAGTTATATGTTTATTTCAACTTTACTCTATCATGCATGCTCAATACCTTTCAACTGACGCATATCTGTGCTACATCTTCTCGTGATGTAGGTTCAGGTTCTCAGCATCCAGATCACGCTTAGATCTGTTTTCGATCTCCAGTTCAGCAACATCAATAGTGAGTCCTCAACCTTCGAGGACAACAGTCATGTTATGTTTTCATTAATTCAGTCTTTTAGTTTCAATTTTTCTATACTTAGCTGGGGCATGTCGCAGCACTTCTAGTCAGTTAGAGGCTATTTTCAGACATAATTAGATTCAGCTTAGTATTTGAGTTTGATGTTTCTTTTGTATTAAACATTCGGATTTTATATTAAGTTTTAGTATATGGGTATTCCCCATCATTTTAGATTAACTTATTATTAGCTTCCGCAACAGTTTTATTTATCTGTTTATCTTTAGTATGCTCATGATTATGCCATCTAGGTTTGCTTGGGGTCACTTGTGATACTAGGTCCCGTGTCCGCATCTCGAGGGTAGCTCGGGGCGTGACAAATATCTTCTCCAACTTAGTAGTAATAACAAGAATATTTTCCTCCATCCTGTCTAAACTACACTCTAATAACTTTTCAGAACACAAATCTTCTAAAAAAAGACTTATCTCTGTGATTGGTTTCCATATCCTTTCGGGTAGATGAGTAAAAGCGATAGGAATTAAAGTTTTCATGAACACATGACAATCATGAATTTTCATACGTATCAACTTTCCTTCATTCATATCTGCCCGCTTTCCTAAATTCGAAGCATATCTCTCCGACATCCTCAAATTTTTAACCCACTCACAAATTTTACGTTTCTCATCCAATGTGAATGAAAAGATGGTTTGGGCTTAACTATTTTACCATTTTGTAATTCCTGCAGCCATAACTCTTTTCTCCTACAATATTCCTTTATGTCCATTCTAGCTTTTGGATTGTCTTTTGTCTTACCCTTAACATCCACTGTGTTAAACAAATTATTAAAATAATTTTTTTCAATGTGCATGACATCAAGATTATGTCGTACCAGATTTTCCTTCCAATAAGGTAACTCCCAATATATGCTTTGTTTGGTCGAATTATGTTCAACACCATATCCAAGAAATCTAGAAGGTGAAGCTTCTGTAACTTTAGGTAATTGAGAAACTCTCTCCCAAATTTGATGCCATGTGAGTAATGGAGGTGGGGGGTTACTTTCAATCTTACTTTTCCTAAATGCATTTTTCATCTTTCTAAACTCATGGTCCATTGGCAAGAACTGGCGATGACAATCAAACCATGTATTTTTGTGCCATCCTTTAAAGTGAATAGCTTACTATTTTCCATGCAATACAGACGTGCTAGATTTCCAGCTGTCATCCAACTAGACAACATCCCGTATGCATGAAAATCATTAATAGTCCATATTAATGAAGCACGGATAATGAAATTCTACTTAGTCGATATATCATAAGTCAAAACGCCTTCAAACCACAATTGTTTGAACTCATCTATCAATGGATGTAATAGACATCAATCAAACTTTTTGGATTACGGGGACCTGGAATAACACAACTTAGAAAGTTGTAGGGACTGGTCATGCACATTTCAAGAGGAAGATTATGCGGAGTAAGAAATACCGGCCATCATCAATAAGGTTAAACAACATTAGAGAATGGTGTGAAGTCATCTGCACACAACCCCAATCTAACATTTCTTGGTTCACTAGCAAAATCAGGATATGCATTATCAAAATGCTTCCATGCTTCACCATCAAATGGATGAGACAATAAACCCGACGACCTTCTATATTCACGATGCCATCTCATATGTGGGGCAGACCTCATTGATGCATACAACCTCTTTGACCTAGGAATAAGAGGTAGATAATGCATCGCCTTAACTGGGACCATCGTTCTAGCCGGAGGCCTCTTATAACGAGCATTTCCACAAAACATACAATTTTTCTAATTCACTATTAGTCTTGTAAAACAACATGCAATCATTAACACAACAATGAATTCTATCATACGTCAATCCTAACTTGGAAACCAAACACTTTGCCTGATAGAAGTTCTTAGGTATGTTAAACTCTGGATTAACTAGTTCACCCAAAAGATCAACCATTGAGTCCATAGCCGCATTAGGAACATTCCAATCTGATTTAATATTCATTACTCTAACTGCAACTGACAAGGAAGAATGAGGACTCCCTTCACATAGTGAACGACTAGACTCTTCTAATTGATCATAGAAACGTCTTGCTTCTTCACTATGAGGTTCATCAAAATATTGTTCGGGCTACACCCCACCTTGAACCCCGAAAGCATTATTGATCATTTCATGAACCATATCATGTTCAACCTTAATTTGTCCATGTAGTGCAAGATATTGTATTCATCCACAAGCATCGAATTATGAAACATACCATTCAATCCATTCTTTTTCCATGATCAATCCATACAAAATATCTAGGATTAAATCCAATATGGCACAAATGAACCATGACTATCTGGTACAAAAAAAATTAAGCACCTACATGCACCACAAGGACACCTAACCAATCCATTATTCTTGAAAATATCAAGTGTCATTGTATGTTCAATAAAATCTCTAACACTGTCAATAAACTCAGGTTTCAAATCAGCACCAGTTTCATAATGCATTTTATACATCCACAAACGATGATCAATCTACAAAAATATAGATATTCAATTATATGTTAAATTAAATTTAATAATAATTTTACTACATTAACTAATTGTTAATATATATTTATAATAATTACTTAATAATTATATTGATTATTACTTATCTATATATATATATATATATATATATATAATTTGTTCATAAATACTACATTTCAAGATCTACAAAGTGCAAGCTTAATTAATTCATAAATTTTAATTAAGTTTAAGATTTCAAATAATTAATTATATTAATTCTAATTAAGTTGAAGTTATTATAAATTAAGTTCAAAGTTTTAATTAACTTCGAATATATTAAGGTCAATAAGATTTTAAGTACTTAATTCAAAGTTCAAATTAATTAAGTTCAAAGTTCTAATTTATTAACTTTAAATCAAGTTCAAGTTCTAATAAAGTTTAATTATTAAGTTCAAATTAATTAAGGTCATCAAGAATTAGTTATATTCAAGTTCAAGTTCTAATTAAATTCAAGTTCATATAAAAGTTATTAATTATATATAAACTTCAAGTTCTAAGTTCAATTAGTTCAAGTTCTAAATTTAAGTTAATTCATATCTAATTTCTAAACTTAATTATATATAAACTTCTAATCCATGAATTGGTTATATTCAATTTCAAGTTCATATCAAAATTCTAAAATTAGTTAAATATAAACTTCAAATCGAAGAATTAGTTTTATATGTATATATATATATTCAAGTTTTAATAAGTTCAAATTTTCAATTCAAGCTCATATCTAATTTCTAAACGTAGTAATTTATTCAGGCTAATTAGTTCCAAGTTCAAGTTCAAGTTAATTCTAATTAATTCGAGTTCATATCTCTAATATATAAAGTTAGCCATATATAAACTTCTAATCCAACAATTAACTATATATATATATATATATATTCAAGTTCTAATTCAAAAAAAAATAAAACCCTCATATATTCATTCATGACATTCAAACATTCATCCTATATATTCCTGATATTCAAACTTCAGCAATACTAACTACTAACTTCAAATTAACAATTTACTAACTAACAATCAATAAATTTACAAAAATAAAATTCAGAATCAAATTAAAGATTTTCAAATTCAAACCAGTACTTGAATAAAAAAAACCATAATTCATTTGCTAACAAGCATAATCAATCATTCAATAAAACAAAAATTCAATAACTAATTAACAAAATCAAACAATATACCACAAATTCAAAAAATTAAAAACTAATTTGATGAAACCCTAACCTTAAATTAAAGGAGAAAGAGACAATGGAGAGGGAGGGCGGCAGCAACAACGGCGTTGGAAGTAGCAGCAGCGGCGTCATAAGTAGTAACGGCGATGTCGGGGTCGTGGTCGGCAGCGGCGATTTTAGAGACAAGGAAGAGAAGAAAAATGGGGAAAATCGCATTTGCTATATGTTGATATTTTAAAGAAAGCAACAGACAACATCTCCTTGTCCGTCGCTTTTTAAAAAAAATGGTTGACCAACATTTTGACCAAAAAGCGACGGACTAAGAGACACTATCCGTCATTTTCTTAAAATATTTGACCATATATTTGACCAAGAAGTTACGGACATAAAGATGTCGTCCGTTGCTTCTTTAAAAATAATTAAACAATTAAAATTAATAAAAAGCGACGGACGTCGTGACTTTTTTTGAATTTATAAATAATTATTTTTAATAAAAAGAAATGGACTGCATCGCTACCTATATAAAATAATTAATTATTAATTATATTTATAGTTGGCGCAAAAATTCGTAAAAAAAAGCAACGGACTAAGAGATGCCGTCCGTCGCTTTTTTAAAAAAAATTTAAAAATATTTTTTTTGATATAAAAGTGACGGACGGTGTGGCATTTGGCGTCAATTTATGGAGCGACGTTGTCCATCGCTTTTACGTCTGTCACTTTGTGGCAGTTTTTTAGTAGTGTAAGACAAGCCTGCCGAACAGGAAGTGTTGATCTTAATGCCTAATTTCCACAACTAACCCAACATATATAACAAATATGAGTTTCCCCCATCATTTCTTATCTACCCATGGGTACTCAAACTTCTCTGAGATATTGCTAAGTATTGCACTAATTGACAATTTTTCCTTAAGAAAGTAGACAGTCTATCTATCATTGGAAAAAATCATGCAATTGGGTCAACTCTAGGCTAATCAGACATCACCCATATCAAATAGGACTCAAACCCAGCATATTTATCAGCCTAATTTCAAATTTCAGCCAACACAAACAAGATTTCACTTAATAGGCACACATACTCGACTATCTCATGGGTACATTTTAAATTGAACAATACAATGCTACCCAAAAAGATTTATCACACAGTAACATTTAATTGCTTCAAGGCCACACTCAATACGCAAGTTAAACATAAAAACGTAACAAAACTCAAAAACAAACCTCAATAGGAGCACAAATCAAGAAAATCAAGGAAATGGGGTTGGGTTGACAGGAAATCAAAGCAAACGTACTCCTCAAACTTTTAAAACAAACACAAATCGCTCAAAATCACTAAAAAAAACAATATAAGAGAAAGGATCAAAAAAAGACTTCAAAATATCGAAGGGTTTAATTTTTGAATCTAAAAAGACCTTAGGTCTTTTTATACCAAGCCTGTTTGGTGGTCACTAGTAATGTTGCCGAAATTGTTTGGTGAATTGCCAATTGAATCTTAAGCTCGCGAAACATGACTGAACAAACACCTAACCTGGAAGTTGATTCAACAATCCTGATCGAGTCTGCATAGTGCCCTTCGGTGGATCGCCTGTTGGAGTTCTGATTGACGATTTTGATAGTACACTTTTCCACCTGTTCAAGCTTAAAAGGAGGAAAAGAATAAGTTGGCACAATGCCTTCGGCATATCGTCGTTTGGGTTTTAGCATCGCCTATGCTTCCTTTTTCAACCTTTCAACCTTTTCTCAACCTGCACTCACAATGCATGTTATTCAAAAGCAATGAAACAAAAGTAAAGACTTGGGTTGCCTCCCAAAAGCACCTTATATAATGTCATGGCACAACATAGTTCTGATTCTCAACAATCATTCTTGGGTTTCGGGATGGTTTCACTAGGCAATGTTCCCCTTTTCCTTAGATTGAGATAAGTGGAAATTTGTCCTAATTCCTTTATTTTTTTAGGATGGATTGACCATCTTCATGATTTACAATTCTTGTTTAAATGATTTCTATTATGTTTAGATTGGTCATGCATATCATGTTTTCGATTATGTCCTCTTATGTTCATGTTTTATGCATATCCCTCAAACTTAGTACATTCTATGTACTAGTGTATACTTGTGCCATGATTATTTCAATTATGTAGGGTCTCACGATCTTCCTCCCCATACTTGTGACTAGTTGGCTTGACCATTTGATGTTCAAGAATTGGTGAGTCATCATGTTCAGAGGACCAGTCACATTTACTTTACTTTTGTATGTCTTTAGTTTCGGATGTTGTACGTGGTGTACATGTTACATCCTAACCACTTCGTGAGATGTTTATAATGGCTTGTCGATACTATGATTAGACTCCCGCTTTATGTCAAACTCTTTTATAATATGAGACGTTCGTTTTCAGCTATTTTATTTTCTATTAAATTGTATTGTCTGCATGTCAAGTGGCTTGTGTAGGGCCTCTCGGGGTCTTATATGTCATGTCACGTCTAGGGTGTACTTTGGGTCGTGATAGAAGGCTCCAAGTCTAACCAAGGGATAAGGACTTCAAAACAGTTACAAGTTTAACTAGATCAAACCTCACAAAGCCAAAACGACCTCATACCTCATTGTCCCCGCACTAGGGAAAGGAACCAAATGAAAGAAATTCTCCCAATAAGAAGCTATAAAAGCCAAGGATCAACCAAAAACAATTCTAAGGCAATAATCACACCGACAACCACAAAGAATGGACCAACAACCCCAAAGAGATAAACAACACTAAACTAAGGAATAAGCAAGGAATCCCCAAACTAAACAAAGGATTTCACAATTCTAAACTAGCCCAAGGCTTGAACAAAAATAAGAAATAAGGATAAAAAAACATAATTCAAAACCCTCTACAGATAATCCTAAATCATATGCAATAAATTCTAAAAATTATCTAAGGAAGCTCAATCAATGAAAGTTAGATCATAGCTTTCCTCAAAGTTGATCACGTGTGCTCCGAAATAACTGAAATGGTGTGCTCCTCTTGAAATCACCTATGATCCACACCATGCTAGACAATTATTGATCACAATGTCATTATGGACATTTAGACACCAAATTTGCAAAAACTAGAAAAAGACCCAAATATCGACTAAAAAAGAGGATGTGAGACCCGCACCCAAAATATCTAAATTGATTATGTTAAAAGATCCTAAATAGCTCAAGGAACTTGTGCCCCGAAAACGGGCACAATCCAAACTAGGAAATGGGCTAAAAGAGTGCTTTCAACAAAATCATAAGTAACCACCATTAAAGAAGACATGGATGCCCCTTCCGAGATTAAATTACCTCTTCTTGAAGCTCCCCAATTTTCTTCAACACGTAGCCACGCAATAACCCAAACCAATGCAACTGGAATCACCAAATTTGGAGCTCCTTAACTCCAAAAATTGAATTTTGAATAAGAGTCAAAGTTCTGAAAATTGGGCTATTAGTCTTAAATAAAAGACCAATCAGCTAATCACAACAAATGTGGACCCAGTCCATGATCACAAAGGTCAACATGGTCAGGTTGACCTAGATCGTCATTTGTGAAACAGATGGTCGAGGCTTCATCCCTTTGCGAACGTGGAGTTGTCTCACAAACACGAAGACCAAAATCCTAGGCCTCCGCGAACGCGGTTCCTAGGACGTGAATGCGACAAGAAAAGTGTTGCACCAACAGGAACTGCACCAAACAAAGTTTAAGATTAGAAAGAGCTGCTCAAGAATTGTTTAAAATCGGTTCTTGCAAATGAAATATGCCACCACATCAAATTTGACATTCAATACTCAAATGAACCAATGGAACTTCCATCCGAGGTTGTCTCGATTTGAAGTGGATTCCGCACCCAAGTTATATTTTAAGCTAAAATCTACAAAGGGGCTCGAAATGAGACTAAAAGCCTCAAGAACCGCCTAAAAGGCCATTCTAGACCAACCTTGACATTCTGGAGCTAATCGCGCTGATAGAATTTTCATCAAAGTGCGTTTACGAATAATGCTGACCAAAGTCAAACTTTTGTTTAATCTTCAAAGTTAAAATGCCTAATGGCACAAATTGACACCTGAAGTGTAACACCCCGTATTCGAAACAGACCAAAAATGCAGATTTTGAGAAGTTGCAGGTGCAACTTACGGTCACCATCCACGGACCGTAGGTCAGACCACGGCCCGTGCTGGTGGTCCGTGGTTCACCACTGCAA
>JAJOOS010003338.1:0-59705 GCA_029582725.1 Solanum chiquidenum | reverse complement strand
TTGATTATGCTTATCGCTTATGGTCATTTTAATTGCTTCCGCGGCCAAGGATGTGTAATGATACGCTATGAGGCTTGTTTGAGGTTCCTTCGGGTTCCCCATTCGCCGGTCACGTCTAGGCTCTAGGCTTGGGTCGTGACAAAAAAGTTGTCGGCGCATTACACAACACGAATGCATCATCTTGAAAGCAAAAGTCCCATAAGGACAAGTGAAAGTCATCTTCTCTTAGTCTTCCGAAGATATGGAGATTTGATTTTAGCCCGAATATCGATCATGAAAATAGTACCAACCCTTTCCAGCAAGACGATCTAACATTTTGTCCATGAACGACATTGGGAATTGATCTTTCTCAGTCCACTCATTGAACTTGCGCTATTCCATGCAAACTCTCCAACCAGTCACCGACCTCATTGGAACGAGCTCATTCTTTGCATTGGGAACCAGTGTGATTCCTCCCTTCTTTGGCACACATTGCACTGGACACACCCAACTACTATTAGCAATAGGATATACGATGTAACACCCCGTATCTGAAACATACCAACCCAACAGGTTTCCAGAAGTTGCAGGTGCAACCCACAGTTGCCACCCACGGACCGTAGGGTGACCCATGGTCCGTGCTGGTGGTCCATGGATGGCCAGCTGCTACCCTCCCCAGAATCAACTCAGAAAGTTCACCAAGGCATGACCCACAGCCGGACCCACGGATCGTAGGTCAGGCCACGGGCCGTGGATCGAGGCCCTAAAATATAGTCCCAGGACCCCATCGACGGTTGACCAGCACGGACCATCGGTCCTACCACGATCCATCGATGACCCCAATAACTTTTAAGTCAGGGGTCGTTTGGTCTTTCCTTATACGTTGGACCCCTAAACTATGTCGTTTAAACCCTAAACTACGTAGTTTTGGTTAGTTTTAGCCTAGTAAACTAATTAGAACCTAACCTAATCAATTATTCACCAAAAAATTATCAATCATAGAGAAAAAACAAGAGAAAAAGTCGAGCAACCCTAGTTCAAGAATGCAATGAGTTTTCATTAGTTCCAGCCCCGAAATTGAAAGATTTCTCCGTGAATTTCATCACCAGGTATGTGGGATTTCACTAGTGGGTTCCTTTCACCCATTAGGTCTCTAGGTTTCAGTCACAATCTTGATTTCCTTAATATTATCTAGACCTAGGGTTTCTTGAATGTTAGAAATTGTTGGGTTTTAGTTGTTAGAATGATCCAAATCAGATTATCATAATATTAATATCGTTTTGTGTACATTCTTTCATAAATTCAGAACCCTAGCTATGTAGGTATTTTAGTTCATGAATTACACATGCTAGTCCAGTTATTTCACATATACATGCCTCTGATTTGAATGTTTCATTATTAGTACATTAATGTTGCATTTCAGTTAGCATGTCAGTATTTTGAGCTATACCGTATTACAGAAATTCAATCATAAATTGTTAATAACATAATCAATTGGGAGTAGCTTAATATCGAGTGGACTAGGGTCAGCCACCCTCAAGTCCCCTATGTGGGTATTACATTTTAGTGATCATGCCACTCATGCCTCTATACCTCTGGCAGGGTATATTGGGTCCTCTCGATGGGGCGTATATATCGGACTCCACATTTAGCTCATGTGGTTTTATGTCGGTTATTAGTGGCTCCTTTACAGTCATATTCTATTGCATTGACCATGTTATCAGTTACAGTCAGATCTCAAACTCAGCATGTTATAAACTTGGTCATTGTATTCAGTTAGTTCATGTTCAGTATTCTCAATATAGTATCATACTTATCTCTTATCTTTGTTCAGATATATGTTTTGGTTCAATTATGTTTATTGTTCACCTTTATTCTATCCTGCATGCTCAGTACCTTTCAAGTACTGACGCATACTCTGCGCTACATCTTCTCGTGATGTAGGTTCAGGTTCTCAGCTTCCAAATCACGCATAGATCGGTTCCCGATCTTCAGCTCAGCAGCATCAGTGGTGAGTCCTTATTCTCCGAGGATGACATACATGTTTTTTGTTCTTTTAGTCTTCGTTTCAGTTTTTGCTAGATTTAGATGGGACATGTCCAATACTTCTAATCAGTTAGAGGCTATTTTCAGACATAGTTAGTTTCAGCTTTAGCATCCGAGTTTGACTTTTCAGTCGGTGTTAAACTCTCAGTTTATATATATATATATATTCAGATAGTTTATGGGTATTCCCCATCATTCCAGCTTACATGATGATTTAGCTTCCGCACAAATATTTCTTTAATTAAGTTTATTTAGTATGCTTATGATATGCCAGCAGGGTTAGCTTGGGGTCACTAGTGATCCTAGGTCCCGTGTCCGTGTCCTGAGGGTAGCTTCGGGGCGTGACATACGACTCCCGCATCTAACCACTTAATGTTTTCTTTCTTCACAACCTCTTGCATTGGTGGATTCAATCTTCTTTGGTGCTCAATAGTTGGCTTGCTATCCGGCATAAGTTGAATTTTGTGAGAATTAATACCTAGTGGAATACCAATAATATCAGCAATGGTCCATCTTATAGCCCTTTTGAATCTCTTCAATATCGATATCAACGCCTCTACTTGTCCTTCATTTAAGTCAGCAACAATAATAACTGGTAAAGTATTAGTTTTGCCCAAGAACACATACCGCAAATGAGATGGAAGAGCTTTAAGCTCCAATTTCGGAGGCTCATCAACAGATGGTTTTGCAGGCGGAGTGTCTCGATTCTTTAGATCCAGATCCAACTTCTTTGGTTGTCGATGAGAAAAGTTTACCCCATCAAGTGCAAAAACTAGTTCATCATATTCATCAATTTCATCTCTATCAAAGTTTATGATCACAACAGGTAGTGCTTCAACACCCGATTTCTCTTCAATAGACACATCTGATTCTTCCCCGACAATATGATTCACTATCGACGCCGACTTGAGATCACTTTCATGCTTCATAGATATGCAGATATTAAAAGTTACCTCTTTATTGCTCAATCAAAACTTCATTTTCCCTCTTTTGATATCAACCATAGCACGCCCAGTAGAAAGGAATGGTCTCCCTAAGATGATAGGGACCTCAAAGTCAACTTCACAATCTAGTATCACAAAATCCGCTGGAAAGATATATGCCTCAACTTTCACAAGGAAATCTTGAAGTACCCTAATTGGTTTCTTCACAATTCGATCAGCCATTAGTGGCCGCATTGTAGTCGGTTTGGGGGTCCCTAAACCCAACTTCTTCTATATAGACACCGACATCAGATTAATGTTCGCACCCAAGTCACATAGGGCCTTAGCGAAATCCGAAATGCAAGATACCAATAGTACATGGAATAGTAAAATCTCCAGGATCCTCCTCCTTCTGCACTAAAGATGTAGTAGCAATGGCGTTACAATGTTGCAACTTGTCATCACCTTCGAAATTGACAACCCTCTTCTTTGTCACAAAATCCTTCATGAATTTTGCATAACCCGACATTTGCTCAAGTGCCTCAATCAAAGGAACATTTATGGACAACTGCTTCAACATAGGTATGAACTTGCGATACTTTCCTTCTTCCAATTTCTTTACCAACCTTTGTGGGAAGGGAGGTGGAGGTTGCAGCATAAATATGATCTTTTCCGTCACCTCAGCCGCCTTCTCATTATTAACTTTCGACTCCTCAAATACCTCAACTTCATCCTCATCTTGCTCTTTCGTACTTTCCACTCCAGTCGAAATATGAGGGCCTATAATCTGCTTTCCATCCCTAGTAGTAACTGCTATATAATCCTGTAATTCTTAGGATTTATGATAGTATTGCTAGGAAGTGTCCCTTGCTGATGCGAATTTGCACTTGTGGATACCAAGCTAAGTTGTTGCTTAATCTATTTAATCAATACTGCATGTGACTCAACTTTTTGACCAATGCCTGGTAAATCATTACAAATCTCTTTTACATTATCATAAGTTAAATAAAATATTTTCATCATCTTGGTCATCATATGTTAAATGTGATTCATACTCGATCCAGCATCTCGGTTCCCAAGTGGAACATAGGGTCCACTAATGATCATTCATGTTGCCATACCCATTTCAGTTATAGTTGTTGTCATGATTGTAGTTCCCATCACAGACATAGTTCCCTTTGCGATTGTAGTTACCATAGTTCCGACCTTGATTTACTTGACCTTGGTGCCAATTATCCGAATTGGATGCTTGTGAGTTGGTCCAGAACCCAGCCCATCCACCCCCTCCCCCCAATCATTCACAAGATTCACATCTTCCTCATAAGTGTATTGATCACTAGGTGGTTCTCTATTACGGTAGTTCACTGTATTCACTTTATCTACACTTCCGCTCATAAGTTTCAGCACCAAGCCAATCTCTATTGTCAATTGAGCTATCTCCTCACAAATATCATCATTGGACTAATTTGGCTTGGCTTGTGCTGCAAACATATTCCTTCCAGTATTTGACATTCTAGTGCTCCATTCCTTGTTATTCTTAGAGATCTTTTCAAGTTTCTTGGTAATCTCTTGAAAAGTGTTTACCCCATAAGATCCTCCAGAAATAGTATCTAGCACAACTTTTCCATTATCATCTTTCCCTTTGTAGAAGTAATCCTTCAGTGACTCGTCATCTATGCGGTGGTTAGGCACATCCTCATAAGCCCAGTGAATCTATCCCAAGAGTTGCTAACTGAATCACCATGCAATGCTACAAATTTATTGAGTTTATCCTTGAGGTTTAACTTTTTGGACAACGGAAAATACTTCTCCGTAAATACCTTGTGCTATCCACCCCAAGTGGTGATTGAGTTATATGGCAACTCAGATAGCCATACAGTAGCATCACCTGTCAACACAAGTGGAAATACCCTTAAGCCGATCGCATCCATTTCTAAATCTGGTCGTCCCAAACTACTCATACATACACTCTTCACTTTACTCATATGAACATATGGATCCTCCTAACGTAACCCAACAAACAATCCTCTAGATATAAGCATTTACATCAGACTGCTGGTCACCACAAAAGTATGTCACCACAAAAGTATGTCCAGGAGGTAGTGAAGGAACAACGATAGCACCAGTCGACCCCATAACATTATAATCAACCCTGTAGTTTTCACACACATCGGGTGCTGGATGATTTTGCACTCCTTCAGCATTGTCAACTTGCGGGTTCCCTTGGACATTTCTAGGCTCTTCCACAGCTCCAGGAAGTTGTACGCCAGTAGCACCCCCTTGACCCGCTAAGATCAGATCATTTAGTACCTCAAGATTTTGGCATCTTCCAACCATTCTCAAAGTTCTTCTTAATTTAGGATCATAAGGGGTCAAGGGATTGCCTTGACTCAGTGTAGTTGGAATACACTAGTAATAAGACCTGTAGAAAACAAGAACAAAACAAAACATAAATCAGGAAATAATTGACTAAAGTTCAATAATGAAATTAGTCTAATCTAAAAGACTTATTCCCTGACAGCGGCGCCAAAATATGATACACCCAACTTACACCTCCCTAAAGAAGTATAAGCGGTCGTTAACAAATAAAGAACCTAACTGAGGTTAGGATCGATCCCACAAGGAATATGGTCTAGACTTAGGCTAATTAATAGTTAATTGTACTTTTCGTCAGAGTTATTTCCGTAAAAAGTGGGGATTTGTAAATAAAGTAATAGCTGATTTATTTGTAGTAACAAGTAACAAGTAAACATGATTTGCAGTTTGTAATATAAATATGAGATGAAAACTAGTATTTATATAAAAAAAATCCTAAACCAAGTAGGAAAAGGAAGATTAGGAAAATTTGGTTTGGGCAGTATCGTCGACGGGTGACTACCCACGGCTCTCTTAGGAGTTGGCCAAAGTTCCAGTAGATGTCATCAATGGTCATGAACCATGGCTCATAGTTCTAAGCACGGCCTGTCATGTTCAATCGTCATTCATGGACTGGAAGTCAACTTCTCTGAAGTCACTCACAACTCATCAATGATGAATTTTCGGAGGACCTACGGTCTGTTATTCGCCTAGTTGTTCTAGACTTAGTACATTTTCCTAGAGCTTTCACCTACTCCAGCCATCTACGGCTCGTCAAAGGGACGGCAACTCGTAGGTGAGCTCGTTTGTTGCCCATTTTCTGCAGCTTCAGGCACTTTCAATACCAACTGCTCCAAACCTATTTGTTGCAAAATTAGATCAAAATACCATCACATCTTATAACAAAATGCCTAAGACTCAGGAAAAACTCCATGTATAATGCATAAAAAATACCGTGAACTCACGGCACATCACGAATCATCTGCAAAACATTCCTCTAGATGAAAAATATAGACCATTAAAGATTTATTTTATCGATTAACAAGTAGCTTTTATGGGAGAATACATCTCTGAAGCATACAAAGGATGGATTATTCTTTGAGAGAGCTACAATTTCAAGGGAGTAAGTGTCACAACCCAAAGTACACAAGACACTGGACATACATATACACAACATAATAGCGAAAAACAAGAAATCTCATAAGAACTAAAGAGTTTGACATATAAGAGGAATTACATCAAAGTCATGACAAACCATCTATTACATCAAAAGGGGTAGTCGGGACGTAAAACATACACCATATACAAAGTCTAAAACTAAAACATATTAAAATGTCATTGTCCTCGAAGTATGAGAACTCACCAAGTCTTCAATCTCTATGATGATCAACTAGCCACAAACTGTAGGAGAGGAATCGTCACACCCTATATTAGGGAAACAATGTAGGCACACGTATGCATTAGTACATGTAATGTACTAAGTATGATGGGAATACAACAAAACATGAGATATGATCATAATTGGACATAATAAAAAAAAACATGATATGTATGACCAAGCTAGCATAGTAGAAACATTTAAATAGAATCATAATCTTAAACATGGTCAATGCATCTTGAAATCATAAAGGAAGCTTCATAAAGCATTTTGAAGGTAACTTAGTTCATTTTGTGGTATATTTACTTTTAATCGACATAGACCATGTGAGCTATAACATGGAATCCAGTGTCTTGCTCCCACACAAAAAAGAGATGTCCTACTTGCCAAGGTAAGGACCATGAACTTCTAGCTTACGTGGATCCACTAGCTAAAACATTCTATAAGGGCACTTAGTTAGGGACAATGAGATTGCTACTAGAGATCCGACCTCTACTAAAGGGAGAGCGTCCATCTCAATATTCTCTCGGTGCTAAGTAGAAATCCCAACGGAATAGTCATAAACATAAAATCATCATTTCCATGAAAAAGTACAATAACATTACTAATCCAATCTAGAAACATCATAGAGTAGCTCCTTAAACCATGTGTGAGAAAACCTTTCACCATTCCCAATTTCTTAAGTATGTGAGAAAACCTTTCACTATTCATGCATATGTGAGATAATGCTTTCGTATGTAATCGATGCTTATCTTAAGCAGCCTACATCATAATCAACCCTTTATCACAAATCATGCATAAGTTCATGAAAATACCATTCATAGATTCATACTTTTTCTTCAAATTCATGCATTTTAGGGTTCATAGTAAAAATCATAGATCATGCATGAGTTCACATGGAATTATTTGAAAAACATGTAATTGAGTCTAAATCATCAAAAAAAGATCATGATCAATCAATTTAATCCATACAAATAGAACCCATGAGGAATTGAATGAAAACCTAATCAATTTTGGGAAATTGACTTAGAGAATTGAAGAAACTTTGGGGAATCAATGGGTAAATGTAACCCATTGATAATCTCCCTACATAACATGATTGAAGCCCTAAGAAATGACGAAGAAAGGAGACTTGATCTTGAAGAACCCAAGCTTCTTCTGATCTAGAGAGAAGATTTTTGGAGAGAACCTTGGAGAGAATCTTAGAGAGAATTTAAGAATTTGTGGGAATGAAAGAGTTAGGGAACTTTCTAAGGGTGAAAGATAGTTATAGGGCTTAGATTTAGGGTTTCAAATGACGTAGTATAAGCATTAGATGCATAGGAAAACACCCAACTACCCCTAACTTAAAACTGTCAGAGGGTTCCTTGGTCCAATAGAACTTTCTACGGACTGTACTGGTCGTCCGTAGAAGTTGATACTAGACTTAATACTCTGCATAGTTTTCACGAGTCTATTCAATGGTATGTGTAAAGTTCTACAGACCGTAGACCCAACCATAGAACCTATGAACTACAATCCTTCCAAGTTTGAAGTGAAGTTCCATGAGACAGGTCTACAACCCATCAAAACTTCCATAAACCGTACAAGCTTCTATAGCCCTAAAAGTCATAATTTTAACTAAGTCTAGAATACCTTTTAAAACTCCTTTCCTACGGGCAATAGATCTTTCTACGGACCGTCCTGGTGGTCTGTAGTAAAAGATCAGAAACCCAAACCATAAGATCCTTAAGGCTATTTTCTATGGCTTCATTTTACTGACCGTAGAAACTTTGACGATCTGTAAATAGGACCCGTAGACTTGGACCAACAGTCTACAATGCAACTTTCATTTTTTTGAGGTATTACAACATCTCTCCCTAGGGAATATTTTTCCTCTAATGGAACTCAAGCTAACATGAGTAGAGTTGGAGAGAAACTAAAAATACAACATGAATGCTATTTCATAAAAATACGCATACAACATGGAGAATCACTTCAAGCTAAATCATAACATAAAAAATCTAGTTTTCATGGACATGCATACATATGGAAACATGAGAATGACTAAAACGCATGAATCCGAAAGATTGTACCATGAGGAACTAATACCTCAAGCTAGAGTAGGAGCGGATAAATAAAGATGAGGATACCCGGACATCATATCGGCTTCAGTTTACCAAGTAGCACCCTAAACTAATTGATTCCTCCTAATAACATTTACGGAAGAACCTTCCTTGTTTTTCAACTTCCGAACTTGCAGGTCTAAAATAGTGATCAGAACCTCTTTATAAGAAAGATTATTTTAACTCCCAAACCTTCGAAATGAACAATAGATGTCAGATCTCTAGTACACTTCTTCAATAAAGAGACATGGAATACAAGATGTAACGATGCTAAATCATTAGGCAATTCAAGTTTAACCAGTATTGCCAATACGCTACAAAATTTTATATGGGCACACCTAACATTGACTAAGCTTTCCTTTCTTTCCAAATCTAATTACACCCTTCATGGGTGAAATTTTCAAGTAGACCCAATCATCAACATCAAATTCTAGTTCTCTTATTCTAACATCATAATAAGACTTTTGTCGACTTTGACCCCTTTTCAACCTTTTACAAATAAGTCGAACCTTTTCCATAGCCTCATGCACCAACTCAGGCCCTATCAAAGCAATTTCACCAACATCAAACCAACCTATATGAGACCTACACGTCCTACCATAAATAGCCTCAAACGGTGCAATCACAATGCTAGAATGATAACTATTATTATAAGCAAACTCAATCAAAGGAAAATGATCATCCTAACTACCCTTAAAATCAATCACACATGCTCTTAACATATCTTCCAAGGTATTAATGGTACACTCAACTTATCCATCAGTCCGAGGATGAAAAGTCGTGCTGAGTTTTACTTGCGTACTTAGACCTTTTTGTAACGACTTCCAAAATTGAGATGTAAATTGAGTACCTCAATCGAAGATAATGGACAAAGGCAGTTCATGCAACTGTAACATTTCCCTAATGTAAATCTTTGCATAATCCTCTGATGAGAATGAAGTCTTAACGGGAAGAAAGTGAGCCGATTTTTTCATCTGGTCCATAATGACCAAAATTGAATCAAACTATCGACGAGTGTGAGGTAAACCCGTAATTAAGTCCATATTCAAATCTTACTATTTACATGTAGGAATACTAATGTTTTGAGCCAAACCACTCGGTTTTTTATGCTCAACTTTCACTTGTTGATAATTCGAACATTTACCCACATATTCTGTAATATCTTTCTTCATACCATTCCACCAATAGACTTTCCATAAATCATGGTACATATTGGTGGCTCTTGGGTGAATAGAATACCGAGAACTATGTGTTTCTATTAGAATTTGATTTCTCAACTCATCATCATTCTGAATGCATAATCGACCTTGATATCTAACGAGACCATCTCCCCCTTTAGAGAAAGCTTCAATGGCTTTTTCGGAAAATGACTTCCTTAAGTTAACTTATACCAGATCAAGATCTTTCTTAGCCTTCATATCCTATAAATAAGATGATTCCCAACCATTATTAACAAAAACACCACCCTCACTTGAGTGAACCAACTGAATACCCAATTGGGCCAATTTATGAACATCACAGACTACTCTTTCTTATCATCTCCAACATGAGCAACAATACCCATCAATAATCGACAAAGAGCATCCGCCACCACATTCGCCTTTCCGGGATGATATAGAATACTCATGTCGTAATTCTTTAAAAACTCAAGCCACTTCCTTTGGTGAAGATTGAAATATTTTTGAGTGAACACATACTGCAAACTGTTGTGGTCGTAGAACACATCTACATGAACAACATACAAGTAATGTCTCCAAATCCTTAGAGAAAACACCACCGCTGCTAACTCCAAATCATGAGTCGAATAATTCTTTTCATGTACTTTCAATTTTCTTGATGCATATGCAATGAATTTTCCATGTTGCATCAAAACATAATCTAGACCAATCGTGAAGCATCATAATATACCACAAAACTATCTGATCCTTTCGGTTGTGTCAGAATAGTAGCTGAAGTGAGTCTATCCTTCAACTTTTTGAAACTCTTCTCACAAACATACAACCACAGAAATTTCACGTTCTTTTGAGTCAATGTTTTCAAAGGTGAAGCAATAGAGGAAAATCCTTCCACAATCATTCTATAATAACCGTCCAAACCCAATAAGCTCCGTATATCTGAAGCGAACAAAGGTCTAGGTCAATTCTTAACTGCCTAAGTTTTCTTAGGATCAACTTGAACACCTTCACCGGAGACAATATATCTAAGGAAAGAAATGGATCTAAACCAAAACTCACGTTTGTTAAGCTTAGCATACAACTCAGGATCCTTGATAATTTTCAACACAGTCCTCAAATGCTTAACATGCTCATCGTCACTCTATGAGTAAATCAAATTATCATCAATTAAAACAATCACAAACATGTCAAGATATTTCTTGAATACCCTATTCATCAAATCCATAAACGTTTCCAGGACATTAGTCAAACAAAATGAAATCATCATAAACTCATAGTGACAATACGGAGTTGGAAAAGCCATCTTTGGAATGTCACTCTCTTTCACCCTCGATTGGTGATAACCTGATTGGAGGTCAATCTTAGAGAAATAACTCGCTCCTTTGAGTTGATCAAACAAGTCATCTATCATTGAAAGAGGATACTTATTCTTGATAATAACGTTATTCAATTGTAGATAGTTAAAGCACATTTGGAGAGAACCATCTCTATTTTGAACAAACAACACCGGAGCACCCCATGAAGATACTTGGTTTGATAAACCCATATCCAACAAATCTTTCAATTGATCCTTTAACTCTTTAAGTTCTACCGAGCCATACGATAAGGATGAATAGAGATAGGTTGCATACATGGGATAAGATTAATACCCAATTATATTTCCCTTTTGGGAGGAATACCAGGAAGATCATCGAGAAAATCTTCCAGAAACTCATTTACAATTGAAATTAACTCTAGAGTAGAGGTTTCAAAATCTATATCCCTTCCAGAACAAGATGATAAATGCAACCATTAGAAATTATTTTCCTATTAGACAAGATATAAACTGATCTTTTAGAACATAATTTCCCCATTCCCATGACATGAGAGGTTCATTCGGAACCCTGAAAGTGACCAATCAAGTCCTACAATATATGAATGCATAGCATGCATGGAGCCAATCCATCCCAAGAATAAATTCAAAATCTAACACATCAAGATTTACAAGATCAACATGAGTGATTCTATGAGAAATGGAAATAGGGAAATTTCTATAAACTCTCTTACCCACAATATCATCACCCACGGGAGTAGATACTTGCAAGGGATTAGAAAGGATTTTAGGATCATTATCAAATCTCATTGACACAAAGTAACAAAAGATAAAGTAGCACCTGGATCAAGTAAAACATACACATCAATATGAAAGACTTTAAACATACTGATCACCACATCCGGAGAACCCTCACGATCCTGTCGAGTCTGAAGAGCACAAAATCAATTTTTCTTTGGAAACCAGAACCACTAGGCTGAGCTTTCATATCATCCCTTACCTTAGTAGCAAGAAATATGCAATCTCTCATCTTGTGACCAATATTTCCACACTTAAAGAAACCATCTGTACCGACTAAACATTTATCATCATGTTTCTTGCCATACTTAGTGCAATTGGGGATAGAAGACCCATTACCACCACCTCCTTAAAGTTTAGGGTTAGACACTCTATATTTAGGGAACTTAGGAGTCGGTACATTAGTAGAACCTTGACAAAAAAACTTTTGCCAGAATTGAGGATGCCCATGTCCACCAGACCTAGAATGAGAAAAGTCACCATCAACAGTCGTTGCCCTCTTGGACTCTTTTGCCTTTTCCTTAAGCTTCTCCTCTTCAATTTGTTAGGAATGTATCATCAAGCGATAAATATTCATCTCCTTGATCAACATGGTGGTACAACACTATTTAACGACCAAGTTGGATACACTCAACACAAACTTACTCATCCTTGCCCTAGAGTCAGCAACCATAGTTGGAGCATACTTAGCCAGTTAAGTAAACTTCAAAGCATACTCCATCACACTCATATTCCCTTGTCATAGGTTAATGAACTCAAACACTTTCACTTCTTTCACTTAAAGAGGGAATAAATGATCAAGAAAAGCTTCCTTGAATTTCTCCCAATCAAGAGGACCCATATACACCGCCCTCTCACTCTTCCATTGCTCAGACCACACTTAAGCAACACCCTTAAGTTTATAAGCGACCAACTCCACCTTCTCAACCATAGTCAATCCCATAATACCTACTATCTTGTATACCTCATCAATGAACTCTTGAGGATCCTCATCAACCTTAGACCCATGAAATTTTGGAGGGTTTATCCTAGTGAAATTCCTTACCTTTTTAGCTATCGTACCCACATATGGGTTCACGAGAGCATTACATATCTACTGTCTTGGGCCGTCATGGCTTAAGCCAATACTTGGAAAGTGTCTTGGAATTCGACGTGAGTAACTTGCTCGACAAAAGGATCATCTGGAACTTGAGGAACCTTGGGCTTAACATTTTCGTTACCCACATTCCTTCTCACATAAGCTCTTCGAGGGGTCATAACTTAAAAAGGATAAAACACGATTAAAGAAAAAGATATTTATAGAGATATTCTCTATGGCACGACTTTAGAGTAATGAAAGAAGTGGAGTTTTCTAAATGCTTTGTAGCCTCATATTTATAAATGTAGCGCACTTCACATTCATGAACAAGACTCTACTCAATATGGCTTTTTAGACTTCCTAGGACCTTTTTCTAAAACCTTGTTCTCTGAATATCAAGTTTGTAACTACCCAAGTACACCCTAGATGTGGCATGGTGTATAAGACCCCGAGAGGCCCTACACAAGCCACATGACATACATATACACAACATAATAGAGAAAAGCAAGAAATCTCATAAGAAGTAAAGAGTTTGACATGTAAGAGGAAGTACATCTATATCTTAAAAAGTAATCTTTTACATCAAAAGGAGTGGTCGGGATGTAAATCATACACCACATACAAAGTCTGAAACTAAAACATATGCAAATCAATAAAAGTGCCATTGTCCTCAAAGTTTGAGGACTATGCAAGTCTTCAATCTCGATGATGATCAGTTAGCCACAAACGGTAAGAGAGGTATTGGTACACCCTATATTAGGAAAATAATGTAGGCACAAGTATGCATTAGTACATGAAATGTACGAAGTATGAGGGGAATTTAATAAATTATGAGACATGACTATAATGGAACATAATCGAAATCATGATATGCATGACCATGCTAGCATAGTAGAAACCTTTAAATAGAATAATAATCATAAACATGGTCAATGAATTTTGAAATTATAAAACATTTTAAAGGTAACTTAGTTCATTTTGTGGGATAGTACTCTTAACCGACATAAACCATGCCGGCTATAACATAGAATCTGGTGTCTTGCTCCCACACAAAAACAAGATGTCCTACTTTCCAAGGTAAGGACCATGAACTTCTAGCTTATGTGGATCCACTAGCTATGACATCCTATAGGGGTTGGTAGTTAGGGAGAAAGAGATTGTTACCAGAGACCCAACCTTTACTAATGGGAGATCCTCCATCTCAATGTCCTCTCGGTGCTAAGTAGAAATCCAAATGGAATAGTGATAAACATAAAATCATCATCATTCAGGGAAAATTACAATTATGTTACTATTCCAAACTAGAAATATCATAGAGTAGCTCCTTAAACCATGTGTGAGAAAACCTTTCACCATTCATAATTTCTTAAGTATGTGAGAAAATATTTCACAATTAATCGATGTTTATCTTAAGCAACCTAGATAATAATTAATCCTTTATCATAAATCATGCATAAGTTCATGAAAACATCATTCATAGATTCATAGCTTTTCTTCAAATTCATGTTATATAGGGTTTATAGTCAAAATCATTGATCATGCATGGGTTCACATGGAACTAGTTGAAAAGCATGTAAATAAGTCTCAATTGTCAAAATAAGATCATGATCAATCAATTGATTCTATACAAATAGAACTCATGAGGAATTGAATGAAAACCTAATCCATTTTGGGAAATTGAACTGGAGAATTGAAGAAACTTTGGGGACTCAATGGGTGAATGGAACTCATTGACGATCTCCCTACATACCCTGATTGAAGCCCTAAGAAATGAAGAAAGGAGACTTGGTCTTGAAGAACCCTAGCTTATTTTTTCTTGATCTAGATAGAATATTTTTGGAGAGAACCTTGGAGAGAATTTAGGAATTCAGGGGAATGAGAGAGTTGAGGAAATTTCTAAGGGTGAAGGTTAGTTATACGTCTTAGATTTAGGAGTAAAATGACATAGTATAGGTATTAAATGCATAGGCAAAGACCCAACAACCCCTAAATTATAACTTTCTACGGACCGTACTGGTAGTCCGCAGAACTCGATACTGGGACTTAAAACTCTGAATAGTTTTCACGAGTCTATTCTACGGTCTGTCTAAAGTTCCACGGTCTGTAGACCCAATCGTAGAAACTATGAAAAAAATATCCTTCCAAGTCTAAAATCAAGTTCCACGAGTCAAGTCTACGACCCATCAAAACTTCCACGACATGTACAACCTTCTGTAGACCCAAAAGTTATAATTTTAACTAAGTGTGGAACACCTTCTATGACTCCTTTCATACAGGCCGTAGAAATTTCTATGGTCCGTAGGAAAACTTCAGAAAGCCAAACCATAAGATCCTCAAGGTCTTTTTTTACGGCTCCCTTATACATATCATAAAACCTTTTACAATCCATAAACATGACTCGTAGACTTGGACCAGCAGTCTATAATGCAACTTTCCTTTTTCCGAGGTATTGAAGTAGGCATAGACGTTGTCTTGGTCTCAAAAACTAGTCAACATTATCTTGTGTCATCCAAACTCAAGTTTCCTTGCACCAACAATATGGTTGAATATGAGGCTTGCATCTTAGGACTCTAGCTGGCTATTGATTTGGATGTTTATGAAAATTAGTGATTAGAGATTGAGATTTTTAATCCATTGGGTACATGGAGATTAGGCAGTTAAGAATCAAAAGTTCTTATCGTACATAGACTGCATACAAGGGTTGTGTAAGGGGTTTATTAAGGTATAATTCAAACATGTTCAACAAACCCAGAATGAGTTCACAAATGCCCTACCAACCGTATCATATATGATTCAACATCCAAATAAGAATCACATTGATCATATTCCCAATCATATACATAATCAATATTCATACTGCTTTCACATCAAAAAAGAGCTAGATAGAAAACCTTGGTATAATGATATTAGAGGAAACTTGAGCAATGATGATTATGTGGTGAACACAACAAATATATAGAAATGTACAATTTGGAGGTTAGCAAATCAATTTTTCTGTGTATAATTTCCTATATAGGAGAACTCTATATCCAGGTTTACTGAGGTGCGTTGATGTTAGGAATTATCTGATCTAGTTGAATAAATACACGCGGGAACATATGACTCTCACATAAATTGATTTACCATGGAAAAGAAGATATTAAGACTGAGAAATTTTTGGTTGACCTTAGAGAGAGATTGTATTTGTTATGTTTAGAAATGTCATCAGTGCCAGACATATGCAAATATGATCCAAGTTCCTCCCAAAAAAATCCACGTTACTTTCTCTCCTTGTCAATTTGTAGATTGAGGTATGGATGACATTGGTCCTATTGAATTAACATCATCCAATGGGCATAAGTTCATCATTGTTTCAGTCAACTATTTCAATAAATGGATCAAACTCACATCTCAAAAATATATCATAAAGAAGGTCATAAATGATTTCGTCCATAATTTTAACACTGCCAATTTGGAGTTCCTAAGTCAATATTTATAAATAATGGCACTAACCTTAACAGTGATCTGATGAACAAAACATGTGAGTGATTCAAGATAAAAAATTAGAATTTTATAGAATACATGCCACAGATGAATGGAGCAATAGAGGCTACAAATATGAACATCAAGAGGATACTATGCAAGATCAATGATAACTACATACACTGGCACAAGAAGTTACCTTTTGCATTGTTAGGATACCATACAATAACTAAAACTTCTACTTGGGATGCACTTTATCTTCTGGTCTATAAAGTTGTGATACCCACCAAAGTGGAGATATCATCTAAGGATCATATATGAAGTATAACTGAGCAATGTTGAATGGGTACAAAATATGTTCAATCGGTTGGCACTAATCGACGAAAGGGGAATTATTACAGTTTGTCATTGTCATTTATATTATAATAGAATTACCATAGCTCTTAACAAGAAGGTTATACTGAGACACTTTTCACCCGTGCAACTGATTTAGAAGCAAATATTTCTAAATCAAGATGAAGCAAATGATAAGTTCTCACTAAATTAGCAAGGTCCCTATATGGTCCATAGAGTTCTGACAAGAAGAGCACTCATAATAATAAAATAGATGTCGAAGTTTGGCCCAAATATATCAATTTAGATGTTGTTAAGAAATATTAAAGTGTAGATTCATGCTCTTTTTCTTTGTAATTGAAACTATATTTGACCTAATTCCATTTAAGAGGGATATGTAGACGTTTCTATAGATCTCAGTCTTATTATAATAAAATTTCACACTTTCCCTTTTTGAGCAATGTAACTAGGTCAAATTTTTTGGGCGGTCCTAATAATTTTCAGCTAGTTGCATCCAGAATAGGTAGCCCACCTATTGGATGTTGTCATGTCTCAAAATGTGTCACTGTTATCGATTCAATAGAATTTTATGATAACATTCTATTATTTTTTATTTTTTTTAAAAAGTAAACATTTCAAAACATTATTTCAATTTTTTTTTTGTCTTTTGTCCACAACAAATTTTTGAACAAAGTCTATTTGTTCGTAATGCCCATCAGGAATGAAGCACACCCCTCCAAGTGGAGACATACATCAACTCCCCTCTTTTATAAACTAATGACTTTTATTTGAATGCCGGGAGGACATGTACATATTCAGAAAGTAGTCTCCATATTGATAACACTCAACTATATTCATAATTAATGTATAGGAGGTTGTATGCAAAAACAATACCCAACTTTATGAGTAGGGATCGAACCACAAGGATTGATAGAAATGATTACACTCTATTCAATCATCAATTCTTACAAATTAGGCATGTTACATGATCAAAATCAAATCACTTCATATATAATAAAAATTCACCCCAACTAAAAGTACAAACAATGTCCCCAAAGCTTAAGTGTAGAAAGAAGGAACAGAAACACTCCATGTACAATATGAGGGGAAAAATTGTCTTGGGGGAACAAAATCATAATCTGGGTCAATGTCAAACCCAGCTGAAGATGGAATCGTCAGTTCGATGGATAAGTCAAGCTTGCTTGATAGAGATACCACTTCCCATATGTCTAGAATTGTCATCATGTGATGGTATGAAAAGTTGGGAATTCCACCACTGGATTGACTTGGCTCAATATACCCCTCTGTTGGGCTACCACATTCCTAGGATGCTCCACATCTTTATCTCTCTGGACTCAGAATCCAGAGACTCATTTTCCTTTAAACACCAATCATCTGGTGGGCTAGCTACTTGGTTTGGGGATTCATAATCCTTAGCCAGCAAATTAAGATCTAAATCTTGAGCTGGGTCATCAGACTTTGGGCCCATTGCTTTATTCAACCAAGAAACCTCTCCTTCTATAGTATCCACCCTTGCACAAAGGCCACTCACTCAGTTAACCACTAGTTTTATAACTAACTTAACCACTTTCCTAATAAATGATAGTATGACTTTTTGCCAATTTCATCAATTGAGCATTGTCATCATGAGCCATATGTTCCAACTTAATTATGCCTTGTGTTGAGGGTATGGGGGATATGTTATGTTGTAGGGAAATTGTGAAACACTCGAATCTGATTAAAAAGGCTCGATGGCAGGGGAAGGTAGTTTCCTCTTCTTATAAATAAGTGCATCTTTATTTCTTTAGGATGACAAGTCAATCATACGCTCTACTCAAAGATCTCCATTAACCCTCTGAAGATAAGGACGTTCGGTTCACCTACATAAACAAATGATAAGCACGGGAAATGACATATACATTGTATTTTGTCTGGACTTTTGTTTGAACTGCTCTGTTATTATCTCTCCCTAATTGATATGCAAACCTTTTAGCATGTGGGCAATTATAATAGCTTCTTCTATGGACACTTAAGATCATTTATTGGAGGGAATAATCCTTGTGTAAAAAAAATTAAACCAAATTCTTGCTTCAAATGAAAGATCCACTCGAGCTATTTCTCCTTTAGTAGGTCCTCATAAAGGGGAACATTCAACAATGAGCTCGGCCACCCAAGCATACCATTCATTTTTAGTCCAATCATTTGGGCAAACCCTACACCCTGATTTATCTATGCAACTTCAACATTTCTCGAACGTAGATCCTAGCATAATCTTTAGTAAAAAATGAGGTTTTCGTGGAAAGAAAATGAGTTGACTTAGTCATTCGGTCAACAACAACCCAAATAAAATCATTTTGTCAATGAGTACGAGGTAAACCTATAATGAAGTCCACATTCAAATCTTCCCACTTCCAAGTAGGGATGCTAATGTCTTGAGCTAAACCTCCCAGTTTTCGATTCTCAACTTTCAGTTGTTGACAATTTGGATACTTAGCCACAAATTCTGTGAAATCCTTCTTCATTCCGTTTGACCAATAGACCTCCCGCATATAATGGTACATCTTGGTGGCTCCCGGGTGAATAGAATACTAAGAACTGTGAGATTTTGATAAAATTTGCTACCTCAACTAATCAACATTTGAAACACATAACCGACCTTACTAACAAAGCATACCATCTCCCCCTTGGATAGAAACCTTAATGGGTTTCTTGGAAACTTCTTTATTCAACTCAATCATAGTCGGGTCAAGATATTGCTTAGCTTTCACATCCAAAATAAGAGACGATTCTGATTCATTTTGAACAATGATGCCGCCATCCTCTGAGTAAACCAAACAAATACCCAATCGAGCTAGTCTATGAACATAACAAAATAATGTCTTTTTACAATCCTCAAAGTGAGCCACACTACTCATTGATAGTCTACTAAGAGCATTGGAAATCACATTTGCCTTATCTGGATGATAGAGAATGTTCATATCATAATCTTTCAATAATTCAAGCCACCTAGTATGGTGAAGATTCAAATCCTTTTCCTTAAACACATATTGCAATATCTTATGATCGGTGAACACATCCACATGAATACCATAGAGATAATGTCTCCAAATTTTCAAAGAAAACCTACCATCGCTAACTCCAAATTATGAGTCAAATAATTATTTACATGCACCTTTATTTGCCTCAAAGTATAAGCAATGAAATTACCATGTTTCATCAACACACAACCAAGACCAATCTTTGAAGCATCACAATAAACCACAAACCCATCGGATCCTTTCGGTAATGTCAAAACTGGGGCTGAAGTGAGTCTATCCTTTAACTCTTGGAAACTCTTCTCACAAGTTTTCAACCATTGAAATTTCACCTTTTTCTGAGTCAAAGAATTCAAAGGCTAATTAATAGAGGAAAATCCTCCCACAAATCTTCTATAGTAACCGACCTAATCCAAGAAACTCTGAATGTTTGAAGGGGAAAGAGGTCTAGGCCAGGCAATTGCCTCAGTCTTCTTAGGATCAACCTTAATACCTTCACCGAAAACAATAGGGATAAGGGAAGTAACAAACCTTAACCAAAAACTCACTATTGTCAAACTTAACATGCAATTGACGATCCTTGAGGATTTGCAAAACTATCCTTAGGTGATCAACATGTCCATTCTCACTCCGCGAGTAAATCAAAGTATCATCAATGAATATAATCACGAACATGTCCATGTATTGCTTGAACACTCAATTCATAAGATCCATGAAGGTCGTCGGGGTATTAGTCAAACCAAATGACATCACCAAGAATTCATAGTGACCATACCGAGTTCAAAAAACCATCTTCGGAATGCCATTTCCCTTAACTTCAATCAATGATACCCCAATCAAAGATCAATTTTTGAGAAGAAACTAGAACCTTGGAGTTGATCAAAGAAGTCATCTATCCTTGGAATAGGATATTTATTCTTTATCGTGGCCTTATTCAATTGCCAATAGTCAAGACATTTACGAAATGAACCATTCTTTCGAACAAACAACACTAGAGAAACCCATGGTGAGATACTCGATTTAATGAAACCCTAATCTAACAAATCTTTCACCTTATCCTTTAACTCCTTAAGTTCTGCCAGTGCAATATGTTAAGGAGAAATAAAGATAGGTTGTGTATTGGGAAGAAGGTCAATACCTAGTCTATTTCAATTTAGGGAGGAATACCTGGAAGATCATCGGAAAACACTTCAAGAAACTCATTAACAATGAAACTGACCTTAGAGTAGGATCTTCAGAATCCGTATCTCTAACCCGAACAGGATGATAAATACATCCTTTAGAGATCATTTTCCTAACATTCAGGCAAAAGGTAAATTGACCTATAGGCTTTGAATTTGCACCCTTCTATTCTATGATAGATTCATTCAGAACCTTAAATGTGACTAATCGGTTTCGATAATCTATGAGAGCATAACAAGAATAAAGTCAATCCATCCCAAGAATGACATCAAAATCTATCATGTATAGCTCATTAGATCAAATGGAAAGACTCTATGAGAAACTTTAACTAGGCAATATCTATATACTCCTCTAACAACAATAGAATCACCAAAAGGAGTAGAGACTGAAAAAGGTTCTTAAATGTCACAACCCGAGCCTATACCCCGGAAGCGACACGGCGTACAAGACTTTGAAAAGTCTCATACAAGCCTCATAGCATTCATAATATTTGATATAAGGAAAATGGTACGGAATTAAAACTTTTCTTTAAATCCATATAATCTAAAAACCATTAAAACATTTGAAGTAAACCCAACTAAGGGTAGCATGAAAACAACATAGGAATCTCAGTAGAACATTCACAATCTATAAGGAACTATCACATACCAGTGCTTTTAAACTAGGAAGGTCCTTATTAAGCAACTCTTTGCTCACACACAACCTTACAAACATCACTCAAGGTCTCATATGAATCTACCACACCGGACTCCTCAAACTCACTACACCTCTTAAGGTGAGAATTTCAAGCAATCCTAACTCATGAACATCAAGGATACTCAACGACTTTACTATCTAAACACATTATCTCCCCTTGGGAGCAAGCCTATACAAAATCTTTACAACATCACCTTTTTCAACATACCTCAAAACTCATCATGACTAAGTCGGGTTCTACCATCAACTAAACATAACCATAAAGAACTCATTCATACTAAAGACAACATCACAATCTATCACCTCAAATCTAACAAGTCACATAGCCATAACTGGCATGACAACCAATCTTTCTCCCTCACTCCTTCTAGCATAAGCCTTTCAAGTGGTCATACCCTAAAGACCATCGGATAAGGAATAAGAGAGAGACATTAAAGAGTTAAACTCTATGTCACGACTTGAAGAATAAAGAAGTGAGAATTTCCTAACATCCAATAGCCTCCTATTCATAAATGTGGCGCGCTTCACACTATGAACAAGACTCTACTAGACGTGGTTTGAGACATCCTAATACCATTCCAAAATCTTGTGCTCTGATACCATGTTTGTCACGACCCGAGCCTATACCCCAGAAGCGACACGGCGTACAAGACTCCAGAAAGTCTCATACAAGTCTCATATCATTCATAACATTCAATATAAGGAAAATGGTACAGAATTAAATCTTTTCTTTAAATCCATACAATCTAAAAACCATCAAAACATTTGAAACAAAGGAAGTCTATTGTCTCAAAGGCCATCTAAAACAATATCTTGAAACAAAAGTAAGGTCACGGCCCTTTACAATCAAAGATCTAACATATGTCTATTACATGAAAGAAAATAAACATCTAAACACTTGTACTCGATCTATGAGGACATACCACTTAGTCTTGGAGGAATCTCAATCCAAGCTTCAACTAGAGAGAAAGAAACTCACTTGCCGGAACCTACACTTGTAGTAAATTAAGAGAAATATGGGTTAGCACACAAAAATGTACTAAGTATGATGACTATGCAAAAACATCCTTAAAACATATATTTTATTTGAAAGTCATGCTTTTATGTCAATTTGAGAAAACTTCATGAACATAAGTATAAGAGGCATAATATACAAACATAACCAACATACAAGTCATTTCTTCACAGTAGAACATAATGATCAATATAAGACATTTCATTACATTAAGCTTTCACCTCAAGCAACCCCAAGCCATACCTTGTGCAGTGTATGAATAGCGTCCCATACCACCATCCACATAGATACCACATTAAGGCCACCAAAAGTGAACTTACCATTCATCCTTTCCATCTTTACAAAATACCCATACATAAGAGACATTAACATTTCATAAGTCATGACAAGGGAAAGCAACTCATAATACAACCCAAGTATAGCATGCATCATTACATTAGAAATTCAAGTCAACATTCTTCATTAGCTTCATTAAGAGCACTTTCATTCATTAGTCATTAAGACATTAGAGAACTCAATATGACCCTCTCAAAGCTTACTCGTGCAATGCATGGATGGCATCCCATACTACCACCCACACTTCACAGAACTTCTCAAGAAACCATAATGCACATCTCACATGATGGGAATAGTCATTAACCGACATAGACCATGAGAGCTAACCATGGAATCTGGTGTCATATAGCCCCACACCATAAAGAGGTGGTCTATTTGCCTAAGGTAGGACCGGTAACATTATAACGTAGGTTGAAACCACTAGCTAATATCTTATATGGGCACATAGTTATGGGATAGGAAGATGTTCATTAGAACCCTATCCTATCATTGGGAGAGTTTCCATCTTACCATATCCACCCGGTGCATAGCCTCCATTCCGATAGAGTAGTTCATTCTCATTAACATTATTGTACTTGAGAGGGCTACCAATAATAGGCCTACCGACCCAAAGTACATTACACAAGAAAGGGCCACAACCATTAGGTCTACCGATTCAAGGTACAATAAGGATAATTCATTGACTTTCCAAGAAGGGTGCCATCAACATTGGGTCTACTGATACAAGTTTCATCATTTCACACATGAAAGGGCTACTAACACTAAGTCTACTAATTCAAGGTTTATCATCACATTAGTTTCTAGACTCATCATTAAGGGCTACCAAAACTAGGTCTATCGTATCAAGACATAGCTTAGAATACTTCATCATTCATTTATGAAAGGAATTCCATTGACCTATCGATTCATATTCATCAAGTCAAGACACATTCAATATACAAGAAGAGGATGCCTAAGCCTACCAATTCAAGATACAACATTCAAGGTCACATTCATCAATACAATAAAAGGATGCTTTAAGCCTACCAATTCAAGATACATCAATCCACATTACTTTCATTCATACAAGAAAAAGATGCATAAGCCTACCAATTCAAGATATACATTATCATGAAGAACCCTTCACATTCCATCATCAACATTCATAAGTGTCAAATTGATAAATAGCCTTTCAATAATAAAACAATTACATTCAAGACAAGATCATATCACCTTCATAGATTCACATTCATATACAAGACATCATCATAATACTCCATTCCTCATACTATGCCCTTCAAGGCCATGAATCTCAAATCACCAACACACCAACAATTTACTACAATTAAGGCATGGATAATGATACAATTTAATAACCTAAAGAAATTTAGACAAATTCCATTCACATGCTTTCATAATCAACCCACTTCATAAAGGCACTATTTAGGAAATTGAGAAATTTCATGGGTTCATAGAGTATTTTCATCATAAATCATCAATCAAACACTAATTCAATCATAATTTGTCATTAATAACCATTTGAAAATGTTTGAAGAAGCCCATGAGTTAGAGTAAAACCCTAGGTTTTTGAGAAACTTGAAAACTTTGAAATCTAACTTTGAATGAACTCTAGGGGTGGAAGCTACCCCTAGATGAAGGATCACCATACCTTTCTTGGGAATCCCCAAGAAATTTAGGAAGAACACCTTGAATCCACAAACCCTAGCTCCCACTTCTTCTTCTTCTTCTTTGGGAACTTCTACAGAGAGAATTTTTGAAATGAGGAACTCTTTTGATTTGATTTGGGTTTTGGAGAAATAAGGTGTAAATGAATATTCTTAAGACTTAAAACTATATATACTAGTGATATAAAATAATTAAAAACAACTCCTCTTAATAATTAATTAAAACGAAATTACTTAAAAAACCCCAACTTGGGCAGCCCCGTCATGGACCACGCCCATCTAAACGGGTCGTCTAGGGCACCACGGCTCGTGGTGGTGCTCGTGGTCCCTTGACCAGTGTGCCCCTACAACTTGTCAAGCCCTCAAAGGGCCTAAGGCAAGTCCACGAGACCTCCCACGATCCGTGGTCAAGAGCACGAGTCGTGGCGATGGTCGTGGTCATGGAGACAGTGTCAAGGCTTCCATGCCTTGGCCTCTCAAGTGTCTAAGTGGTCTTCACGACCATCTATATGGACCTTCAAGGACACCACGACTCGTGGTGGTACCCGTGGTCTTTGAGGCAGTAGCTCCCTCAACTTTGCACAACTCCCACAAGGCCAAAGGGTCTTCACGAACCCCTTCACGGACCGTGGTCAAGACCACTGGTCGTGAAGGTGATCGTGAACCCTGGCAGTGCTTGGTGAAGAGTTGGACAACCTTGGATTTTGGTGAGGCTTGCCCCCCCCCCCATTTCCTTGGCACATGCCCTTGCAACCTCATACCCAACTAAAAAGGGTCCTTCAATTACGGAGCCTAACACGTACCTTGACATTGACCCTCACGATTAGGCTCTAGTTCATCCTAACATTTTCTGAGTCGTTACACTAAAGAATTTCGGGACTGACATTACACTTCATGTCCACATAAGGAGTCGCTAAAGACAATATAGCACCTGGATCAAGCAATTCATAATCATTAAGCTGAAAGACTCGCAACATATCCATCACCACATCTGGAAAACCCTCAGGGTCCTGTCGAGTCTGAAGAACATAGAATCTGTTCTGACAAGGAGAACCACTAGAACCACAAAGGCATTAGGCTGAACCTGACGACCATTCTTACCCTTGCTAGAATGAGAAGGGCAATCTCTAAATCTGTGACCCATATTTCCACAACCAAAGCATTAAGCTTAACTAGCTAAGCCTTCTCCCGAATGGTTCTTACCATACCTTTTACAAGCGGGGAAATTCTGACCACTAGGAGTACCACCTTGAGGCCTTGGGGTTCCACCCTATCCTTGTTGAAATTTTTAACTAGAGCACTATATTAATTCAGGAAGTAGAACTTTTGCCAAAACTGAGAACATCCATGTCCACTAGACCTAGAGTGAGAAATCACCACCATACGTCCTTGCTGTTTTTAACTTTCTAGCCTTTTCTTTAGATTTTCCTCCTCTATTTGTTGGGTATGAGTCAATAACCTTGAGATATACATTTGTTTGATAAACATGGTGGTTCTACATTCTTTGACCATCAATTTTGACACACCCGAAACAAACTTACTCATTCATGCCTTAGATTCTACAACAATTGTCAGAGCATAATTGGACAATTGAGTGAACTTTAATGAATACTCCTTCACACTCATGTTCCCTTGACTTAGATTTATGAACTCTTTCACATTAGCTTCCCTCATCTTAAGGTGAAAGACCTGATCAAGAAATACCCCTTCAAACTTGTTCCAATCCTAGGGACCCACATCCAGAGGCCTTTCTTCTTTCCATTGATCATACCAAACTTGGGCAACCCATTTCAATTGTTAAGTGACCAAATCCATCTTTCCACCGGAGTTACTCCCATAATTTCCATAATTTTATAGATTTCTTCAATGAACACTTGTAAATCCTCATCCATTTTAATTTATAAAATTCTGGAGGATTCAACTTTGTGAAGTCTCTAACCCTTTGTTGTCGTCGTACCCACTATTGGGTTCACGGGAGTTATAAACACCCTATTAGCTTGAGCATTCATGGCTTGGGCCAATACTTGGAAAGTAGCCCTATACTTAACATGTGAGACTTTATCGGCCAATGAATTAATTGGAACTTGAGGAACTTTCGATTCCACATTGTCATTCACATTCCTTCTCAATGGATCTCTTCTTGGAGGCATTATATGAAAAGACATAAAACAATAGTTAGGAGGAAGACCCTTATAGAGTTCAATTCTATCACAAGACTTTAGAGTAATGAAAGAAGTGAAGCTTCCTAGAACTTATTATAGCCTCCTATTCATAAATGTGTCGTATTCATAAATGTGGCGCGCTTCACACTTATGAACATGATTCTACTCGATGTGGCTTGTCAGAATCCTAGAATCTTTAAAACCTGATGCTCTAAATACCAAGTTTTATGACCCAAACTACCCCCTAGACATGATGTGTCGAATAGGATCCGAGAGACCCTAAACAAGACACTTTCCATAAATATGACTCTAAGATGGACAATAAAAGAGAATAAAGCATGAAAGTGGAATATATGTCTCAACATCAACCTCATAAGCGATACCAAAATGAGAGAACAACATCCTCACAAGCGGAAACATACTAAGTCTAACAATAAGCCTCTATATAATAGAAGTGAGTAGGACGAACCTCTAGCTCATGAAAGAAGTCTGAAAACTGAAATAACTACAATAGACAAGAAACTCATAATGTGTGATCATGCCCTCGAACCATGAGGACTGACCATAAGCTAATTTTTTTTGAATCAATCCGCTAGCCACATCCATATGAAGGAAAGTCAGACCCTATATTACAAAACAATATAGGCACAAGAGATGTATGCGTTAGTACTTTGAATGTACTAGATATGGGGAAATGCATAAAATAAACATGAACATGATAATACATGACCAAATGAAACATACCAACCAGGTAAAATTAGTTCATAAATCATGAAAAGGTCAATGCAATATAAGAGTCATGATATAGGTATAAACAAATAAGCTAAGTGATAAATCATATCTTTTGTGGGTTATTTACCGTTAACCGACATATACTATCGAAGCTATAACATGGAATCCTGTGTCTGGCTCCCACAAAAAAAAATAGTTTGTCCTACTTGCCAAGGTTAGGACCTTATACTTAAGTTTGGGTGGACCAACTAGATAATTCTTCCATTTGAAACGGCCTATGTAGGCTCGTAATTTAAGGACTTTGGGATTCACCCAAGTCCACTCGGTGCTAAGTAAATTCCAAACAGAAATCATAAAGATTAATCATATTATAATCATAATACTTGAAAATGTAAGATTATAGTAATACCTATCCAATCATAAACTTTACATCTTAGAAAAACTCCTTTTAAAATCATGATTTCAGAACAAAATTGATGTTTAAAAGACATTTAAATCGAAAGTATCGAAATCATAATAATATTTTCTTACTGAAACCACACTTCAATCGAAAGTGGCTAAATCATAGAAATCTTTCATAGTAGGAATACTTCAATCGGAAGAAACATAACTTCATAAAACACGAGACACTTTATGTGAAAGCATCCTAGAATCATAGTCACTACAATTCCTCATGCATACATGCTTTCAAAGCTTTAATTCATGATCATATCATAGACATATAGCATGGGTTCATAGGAAAACATTGGAAACATGAATATTGAATCAAATCATGATAATAAGATCAAGTATAATCAATTAAATCATAATTAAGTGAACCCATGAAGAATCATTCAAAATCCTAGAGATTTGGGTGAAAATCTTAAAAGATAAATGGAGAACATCTTGGGGTTCAATCGATGTTAGGATCCAGTGATGAATTCCCCATACCTTTGATGAACTCTAGCCTTTGAAGTGGATAAGGAATTTTGAAAAATCCTAGTCCTATTAAGAAAAGCCTTGAAGATAATTTTGGTGAAGAACCTTGGGAGCTTTCGGGGGTTTGGAGTGAATGAGAGGGAATGTGTAGAATTTGAAAACTAAATTTAATTACAGGACGTAAATATAGCATCAAAATGACATATATTATGTGTTAGATGGGTGGGAAAAGACCAAAACAGCCTTAAAAACTATCTGACCAATCATACGGACCCACCTACGGACTATAGGTCCTTCTACAGATCGTCCTGGTGGTCTATAGGTCAAGATACTGAAAGTATGAAATTCCAGGTCAAACCCACGAGCCACTTCCATGGTCCATAGACCTCTCTATGGGTCGTAAGACCTTCTCGTACAACCTAAATATCAAAAATATTTTACCAACTCTGAGACCTCTCCTACGGACCACTTTCTACGAGTCATAGGTCCTCCTACGGATCATCGTGTTGGTCCG
This sequence comes from Solanum chiquidenum, assembly GCA_029582725.1. Lineage (NCBI taxonomy): Eukaryota > Viridiplantae > Streptophyta > Magnoliopsida > Solanales > Solanaceae > Solanum > Solanum chiquidenum. The sequence goes on along the minus strand of JAJOOS010003338.1, from coordinate 30,507 downwards.
TGGAAAAAGTTCATAAGCTTTGAAAATCCAACTTCTAGGCTTCCTTTCCACGAGTGCCTGATATGGAAGGTAAGACCTTTTATGATCTATAAGAAGGCTCGTAGTACCTGCACTAGTAGCCAAATTTGCAACTGTCTTTCCCAACTCAACTTACTGAATTTTGAGGTGTTACAATATGGCATTTTAAAGAATATTCCACCTTTTTGTGTGTTCTTGACTCTATTAACTTATAAATTTCATTGGTATATTATTATCACATGGTACAAACAAGGCCATTAGCAAGTGAGCGCGAGGCTCCTACACCAACAATTTGGGTCCAACTAGGGTTTGAGGTCGACATCGACCTATAGGCTAAGGTAAGGCACGAGGTGTGGTGCTTTCATGGGGATAACGAAGGGCATCATCACCAGAGCTTGATGTTAAGATTTAGGAGATATAACATCACCCGTAATACGTGGGGAGAGACCAATCTCTGATAGGATTTGTAGACACACAAGTTATTTAGGATACCATGGTTAGAATCCTAGGCTATTTGGAGGGTTTGTTGTAGGTAAGGACGTTACCTAGTGTTTTGAGTGCTCCTGAAGAGATGATTCACAAATATACGCTCAAGAAGCGGCTTGGGGTGCTCAAATTCTATAAGTGTAACTTTCTATTACTGAGGCTCCCTATCTAGAGGTTTTTCTACAGGTGGTTGTGCTCAACCTATTGTAGCTAGGTCATTTATGTATTTCGAGGAGCAAAAGATGGTCAATTTATTTATCAGGTTGGGTCCTCGAAGGTTTTTTGGTGCTACAGGAAAGGATGCTCATATGTTTCTATTGAGTTGTAAGGAGAGGTTACATAACTTCAGCTTAGTACAGTCGCACAAGGTAGATTATACTATATTCCAGATAGAGGGGCCAACTAAGCAATGACGGAGATCTTATATTTATTTTAGGCCAGCTGAGCCACCTCCAATGACTTAGGCTCAGTTCTCGAAGGATTTATTAGAGAAGCATGTACCCCACAATATAAGATAGAGGTTACAAGATGAGTTTATATATAGTCCAACAATTAACCCAACAATTTTTAAATTTTGTGTCAATTATAAACGATCATATCTCTCACCTAAAAATGCATTAGGTGGCCCATGATCTATTAAATTAAAGGTATTTGGGTCTGTCACGACCCAGGGGTACCTCCTAGATGTAACATGGCGTACTTGACCCTGAAGGGATTGCATACAAACCCTTAGCATATCCTGAACATAAGATAATAGAAAATACGGGAAAATTTAAAACTTTTACAATCGAAGTCATTTTTCATAAAATTAAGCGGAAGTCTTTCTATACTTTTGTCTCAAACCATCTAATACACTTTAGATTGAACTCTTGGGACATAGCCCATACAATAGTCTAAAGCATAAAGAAATGATATAAAGGAATAATGGGTTTGTCCTCGAAGCTATGAGGACTCACCGAATCTTCAACTCTCCTTACACTTTAGAAACCTAGCCTCCAAAGCAACTCAATCTCCAAAACCCTACATTTGATTAGAATGTAGGCAATATGCGTTGGTACAAAATGTACCAAGTATGAAAGCTAGCACAACATCATAAAAGCATCTCAAATGGTTAGTCAACATGAGACATAAGCATAAGAGATAATAACATAGTCATAGCATAATCATCATAGTCATAGCATAATCGTCATATAAACATAAGTCAACATAAGACATAGTTAATGAGCATAGGAGATAGGTCATAATCATAATAAGCCAATTCTTCAACATAAACATCATATAAGCATAATTGACTCTTAGTCATCTCTACCATAATAGAACCATTCTCAAGTAACTTCAAAAGCATACAAGTGCAAAGCATGAATATCATCCCATAATACCACCCAAGCCAAGTATCCCTTTTGGTCATCTTAATCATAGCTTATATACATGGTCAACTCTTAAGCTCTTCTTACCATAAGGGAACCATACTCCTAGTAACCTCAAAGCACACTTGTGCAATGTATGAAAGGCATCCCATACTACCCTTCACACTAAGTATAATTCATCATAGTCATATTTACCCTACTTTGGTCTCATTACTAGCTTACTTCACATAGACAAGGGAACTATCACCTTAGTCAATCATATCATGTCAAGGAAGGCAACTATAGCACAATCATATCTAAGCATACATCATATAAGATCAAATATCTCATGAGTAACCTTAAGGCAGGCTTGTGCCATACATGAACAAGACCCCAGAATCCTACCCATGCTAAGCTAGACACTTAGGTTCATCATTTACGTTCATCATCTCTTAACGTCATAAATACAAGGGTAATCACCTCTTAGTCATGCATGAAGTGGAGAGGTATTTAGACCTACTATCCAAACTAGTCATGCTCATATTCATGAATGCAAGGGGGAGTTACCTCAAGGCATAAATGTTTAGTTCATCATGAAGGAAAAGAGAGGTCACCTCAAGCCACACATATCATGGAATCATAAAGACAAGGATATTCACCTCTAGTCATACATATCAATAAATCATAGGTATTCACCTCCATGTTCATTAGTAGAGGAATATAGGTATTCGCCTCCATATTCATTTTAAGGTGATGTATGTATTCACCTCCATATCTATTTTAATGTGTAATGTAAGTATTCGCCTCCACATCAACACATATGGATCATAGGTAATCACCTCCATGATCAACATAAAGACTAATGGGTAATCACCGCTTGCCTTGGGAGTCATACATACATAAAGGGTAATCACCTCACACTCCCCATACTTAACTAATCAGGAGTAAGGTAACTCACCACACATTCCTATCATGTAAAGGTCATTTAGAGGAATCACCACAAGCCTCATCACATCTTATAGTCCAAGGACTTAGATTCATTTTAGGTTAGGAAACCTTTCAACATAGAATCATTCTATGTGAGGGAACCTTTCATGTCATATCACGATCATGCATAATGTCATGTCTAGAATTCTACATTAGACATGGATACTAGCATAACTCAAGTGATTCTATCACTTTGTGCACTTACGCACTCATAATGTAGATTAGGTAGGTATAGGCCTTCTACCACAATTCTATGCTTTAATCTTCTAATCTCACATATAGACTTTACTCTCAAAGCCTTAACATTCATAGTTCATCATATTGGATTTACCTTCAAACCCTGGTGATTAACATTCATGACTACAAGTCTTACATTCAAGCTTTACTTCTTGCAACCTTCATTCATATCTAGTTGTCAAGGTATTCTAATCATATTCATCATTACTAGGTGATTCTAGTCATAATTGATCATAAAGGTTCAATTCTTTTACATGTCAAGATTCATCATATGCAATAGATTCTAGATTCAATTCATTATTATATGATCCTATCTTTGATTAATTACTACACATGACATTGATTTAGGAAGATCACCTATGAACCTTCAACTTTGCCTCTAATGGCATAAACCCACAAAGATCACATTCATCAAGTTTGATTAGAGTTTACCATACAAATCACATAAATTCATCATAATATCACTAAACAAAGCTTAATCAATCATAATTAGGTATTATCCACTAGATTGGAATCATACCCAAACCCTACCCACAATGTAAGCACAACCCTAGCTAGAATTGGGTTTTTGACTTCTCAATTGGGGGAAAACTAAGGGGGCTCTATGGAGGAAGAACCCATAGATGAATAATATAAGCATAACTATTTTCAAATTCCTAAACAAAGCTTGAATCAATGGTGAATTTCGACCCTAGTTTCTGCCCTCTTCCCTTCTCTTCTTCTTCACTTCTAGAGAGAGGATTTTTTGGAGAGTATTTTGGGGGTTCTTAGATGAATGAGTTAATGACTTAGTTTAGGGTCTTATTAGGTATTTATAGGTGGTTATTTAACTAATTAACCAACCTCCCTAAGCCCTAACTAATTACTAACTTAACCCCTACACACTTGACTTAAAACTAAAAGACCAAAAATTGCTTGCACCTACGCCCACCCATCCATGGACCGTGGATGGGTCTACTGCCCGTACTGGAAGGTCGTAGATAGGTAATGGAGGCTCAACTTTGCAGGCCAACCCAAGACATTACCAACGACCCCAACGTATGGGGTGTGGGTCCACGTACGGCCAGTAGGTGGCCAGGCGTAGGTTGCTGCCAAAAAACAGCTTTTTGGGATGTCTTGAGGTCCTCCTCAAGGACCCCTTGGGTGGTCCTTGAGGGGTCGTACTTTGAAGCCCTAACTCCTAATTCTCCATTCTAAGTACGGGAACCCTTTTTATGGGTTTTAACCTTCATACAACACTCCAAAACTCTTACGAAAAGCTCTAGAACTCACTAGTTCAACTTCCTAGTTTCCGGGGTGTTATAGGGTCCTCTTTCAAAATCCACCAAGTTTGCCTAATTCCGAGCTCAAAGTAATAATTTGTGCCCTTTTTAGTGAAGCCTTGTTAGGCAGGGACACATTACGACCCACTAGATGGGCCGTGAAGCCCCTCTTTAAGTCACCTCGCTAGTTTTAAGTCGGGGTCGTATAAGTCTTCCCCCCTATGTGTTTGGTACTTAAACTACGTCATTTTACTTCATCTAAGACTAATTAATTAGTCCAAACCTACCTAAAATAACCACTCTCCTAAAATCATCAGACTTAGAAAGAAAATAAGAGAAAGAGGCGACAATTTTCTCTCCATAACAAGTAGAGCTCTCCTTCAAGTTCAGCCTAGAAATCCAAAGGATTTATCCGTAGTTTTCTTCACCAGGTATGTGGTTATTCAGTAAGGGTTTCATTAACCCTTATGCCCAAAACATCATACTCCTTTTTTGGTTATTATGGTTTTATGAAACTAGGCTTCTTGCCCAACTATGCAGATTCTTTACAAAATTGATTCTTGTGATTACTACTCAATTCTATACTTATTTAAATCAGTTTGCATAAATTCTTATGGAGATTTGAAAGGAAAAGAACTTAGCCTGTAATTGTAGTATTTTCACATGAATTAGATCTTCTCCATAATTTAGCTCAGGGTGTTAGTAATTAGTTTTAAACATAATTTAGTCCATTTTCTGTCCACAACTTTTCTCAACAATTATTTTCAGACTAGTTTAGTTCTGTCTCATGAATCAGGACCACATTTTAAAGTGAGCTACTAGTATTCAGTTTGGGAGTAGTGTTTAGCACCAAGTTGGACTAGGGTTCAACGTAACCTCAAGTCCTAGAACTACGTGTCGTTGCAGGTTTATAAGTCCCCTCTGTTGGGCATCAGTTTTAGTGATTACACCGCAGTCATGCTTTATACCCTGGCAAGGATTGGGTCATCTTGATAGGGCGTATTCATCAGACTCCACGTTTAGCTCACGTAGTTTATGTCTTTTAATAGACTCTCCCATAGTATTAGCTTCAATAAGGTACTTCAGGTTCGTAGTTGTATTCATTTTCAGGTTTTCAGCGTTCTTCCAGTTTACTCTTGCATTCTAGTTGTTATGCATTATTGTATCTTGGGCCTATGTACTTTAGTTCAATTCAGTTTACATACTTGACCAATATTTTTAGCATATTTATATATTCAATCAGCTTTGCATATCTCTCATGCTCAATACATTCGAAGTACTAACACATACTCTATGTTGCATCCTATTATGATAGAGGCTCAGTTTCTCAGGTTCAGCCATGTGATTAGCTCATACTGGCACCACATCAGTAATAGTCAGGGTGTGTCCTTAGCATCCGAGGATGTTTATTTATGTTTTCTTGCTTTAGTTAGTTGGTTGTTAGTTTAAACATTTTAGATTTAGCTGGGGACTTGTCCCAACAGCTCATCCGTATTAGAGGCTTTCATACAAGGAGTCAAACTCAGTTGATTTGGGTTGTTCTACTTTGAACTCAATTATTTCCTTCAGATATTCTTAGTTGAATTCCTTTAGATTATATTCATTATTCAGTTATGCTTCCGCTTGGTTAGAGTTATTTCTGTATGCTTGTGTATGCCAGATTAAGGATTAGCTTGGGGTTACTTGTGACTCTAGGTCCCGTGTTACATCTAGGGGCTAGCCTCATGGCGTGACATATTATGTCGATAGAGCACGAGCGGGCGCACCAATTTGTTAGAGGGTTCACCTTAATACTCTAGTTGGTGACAAAGTATCTAGTATTATTAGGGTCTAAATTTCTTCTGGTTGTTGATTATGCACAGACTAGTGAGGCCTCATTGTTAGGGTTGTTTTAGTTGGCCCAATTTTGAGGAAGCGGTTTTCCTCGTTGAGATTACCCTCAATATTCTTTGACTAGAAGGCCCGTTAAAGAAACACTATAGATAACACCATATGGGTATGCAGGTACTAGTGGCTAGAACAGCCAAGTTAAGGTTAATCTTCACAGCATCCAGTAGAGAGTGATACGAGTGTTAGTCTGGTTCAGTTGGGTTATCTCATTAGGATGCATCCAATAGAGAGTGATACGAGTGTTTGTTTTTATATATTTGCCTTTTCCAACTAATTCACTTCATCTCTTTGTAGAGTCTCACGTGTTTGAACATTATATGCTATCATTGTTTCTCCATTTCCCTTTATCCTTTGATGTTCTACCTCTACATGTAGTCTTACTAATGTTAATTAGATCAAAATATCTTTTATGAAAGTATCTCTTCTATTCAATGTGATTCTCTTGAAATGTATGTGATGGACGTTATACATGTGAGATACACATGAATTTATTTTTTCTTAAATAATAATTATTATTTTCATAAACGACACATTAGTAGTCTTGAAATTTCTTTTAGATGTGAGCAAAAAAGTGTTCTAAATGTAATACATGTGATATTTCACATGTATTTGTTTTTATCTTGAACGGTAATTATTTTGTTTGTAAACGACACAAAACTAGGTATGAAATTATCTATACAAGTCTCAAAAAAACAAAAGTATAGTCCTCTTCTAATATTAGAAGAGCTCTTATAAATGCTGATAAATTTCTGATATATTTTCATATTCCTTCTCACACAAAGTGTAAAATAATAAGATACACTAGTAATTTTACATCATTTTGCTTAGTCTTCAAAGCATGTTGAGTTTTGTTCTTTTAAAATCACCTACAACACAATCATATACAAAGAGAATACATAACATCTACATTTCTTATTTTTTCCAACTCTTTCCTTAATAAAAAATTTAAAAATTTCCATGTATACCTAGACATAGAGATTTTCCTTTTTCCTTTTTCCATACCTCTTTTAGATGCCTCTCCTTAAAATGTCCGTTTGTATCTGTCCATATTTTATTTCTTGTATTTTTTTCTTTTACTTTTGTTATCCCACCAAAACCTTTTATTGCATCTCATACTGCTCTTCATTAAATGAATCTCTTTTATTAAAAAATGCCTTTTTTGAAAAGGACATTCTTGAAACACGTGATTGAATGCTATACATGAAGTATCTCACATGACATATACCCATCAAATTTTTAACTATTTCCATGCTTGTTCTTCTTTATTTTCTTTTTACCAATGACACACTAAATCTCTATACCATATCTCCTGCTAATTTGTTACAAAATGTATTTCCAGTAGTACACAGGATGTATCACACACACACATATATATATACACACACTCATCCATTTATTGAGGGTCTTTCAAAAACAACCTCTCTACTTCTATGGGGTAGTGGTAAGGTATGTGTACATTCTACCATTTCCGGACTGCAGTTGTGGAATTACACTGAATATATTGTTGTTGCTGTTTTTGTACTCACCTATTTCATACCTCAAATATCTATTTATTCCTCTTTATATTCAATTGTTAAATACTAAATTTTTTGCCACTATATACATGATCATCACTGTATTTGCTTAATGCATCTTTGTATTTATCATTATCACTTTTTCCGTTGTGATACCAACTTTCTCTCAGAAATTTCTCATCTAAGCCAAGAATCAATAATCATTGATAAAATCCACCACAAATCACCAAACATATTCAATCCTTTCTGAGCCAAGGTCCCTCGTTCAACAAAGTTAAGAAAGTTGTTGTGCATCACTTTATTGTCAATCTTAATTATAAGTGCTTTTGTCCATATGCAAGAAGATAATATATCCATCGAAGAGGAGTAGTTCAAGTGTTGATATGAAGTTCGTGTGATACTCGTAGATCATGGCAAAAAGTTTGTTATTGAGGTGATTGATTTGCTAAAGTCTTGTTTATAAAATGTTACATCTCTAAAACAATTTTTTTGATTTAACTTAATTCTATCTAATTTTCTTAAAATTAATTTCTTTGTTGAAGGATTACAAGTTCTCTATAATATCTTAAGAGATATCACCTTTATATTCATATGATTGTAGCAAATAAATCATCTCACTGACAAACTTTTTGTCATTATCTACCAGCATTACACAAACTTCTTGAATAATATCATAAAGTAGGTATCCTTATCATACTAATTCTCACTTTTACAAGATTGTGTTTATTTCAAAGCTATTGTACGCTATTTGCGTTCGAATAAACATTCTAGCTTTATCCATGTTATCATTTTATCTTTTGATACTCTAGACAATTTTGAAGTAGTGAACAATTGTATTATCTTTTAAAAGCTCTTGTACAGGTGGAATTGGGTTTTGAGTATTGGCTAACTTTCGCACTTTATGTCTTTTATTAATGAAAGTTGGGGGCGGAACCCATCGGGGCCCACGTAAAGTTGGCATCATTTTTTACTTAGATACCTTAACTAGGTTTTGTTCATAGTAAACACCTCATATCATGTTTCGCTATGTCATTTTGATACTTTCCGCTGACTTGGCATAGTGTGTGCATTTGCACACATTTTAAGCGCGTAAAAATCTTAAATTTTGTAATTATTTTTTTTTTTTATTTCTTCTTCTTCATTCTCTCTCATTCCCACACTTTCTTCACCATCCCCCACCATATATCCAACCTTCCTTTCCATTGTCATTTCAAAATGTAGCACATGAATATATGTAAAATTAAGGCAGTGATTATAAATGGTAAGATGAAGAAAATATCATACAAATGTTATTCAAAAATATGTAGCCTCAATAAATTGCAATCTAATTTTGAAATATTGAAGGCATTTAAGTTATTCTCATAATTTTTTTAACTCTGTATTTGAAGCTATAGAAACTTGATTCAAGCCTGTTGTTTCTTCTTCTTCGGCATGAATTGTGGCACATAAGCTTTTTCCTCAATATTCAAATTTTGAAATCCTCACTTTTCATTTTCTAAAGCTTTTGGCTTTTCATTTTTCTTGGTCTATAAGCTATGGAGATGGTCGAAGAAAAAAAACGAAACGGTAGATTTAAAGAAAGGGATGGTGATAGTGATTATGGTATCTAGGTTATGACTTATGAGTAAAAGCTTGTAATCCAACTTAATGCTAAGTTTGATGATTATTCTAGTTGGATTTGAAGGAAAAGGATTGAGCTATATTGAAGGCATTCAAATAAGGAGTTTTGACATTCTCTGTAATTGAGTTTTGAGTTTCTTTATCTGGAGGATCAGGGGTTGATTTTGCTAAGCCAGAGGTTGGCCGCCCATCGTCTCCATTGTGGAGCAGCAAGGGAGAAATATCCGTTAGTTTCTAACGGGTTATATTTGTACGGAGAGATTTCTTGCAGTATGATAAAATTGGTTCATGTCTAGTTGGATTTGAAGGATAGGATAGTGGTAGTGATAATGTTAAATTTGAAGAAGATGGTTATGACGGTAGTATAGACGGAGATGGTGAGAAGAAAGAGGTGTTGCAATTTTTTAAAAATATTTTTAATTATTAAAATGTAATTTTTATAATTTATTAATTAAATAGTTTTAAAAATACTTTTTATTCATAATACATCTTTTCATAATTATTTATGATATATTTGTCACGTGTCTCCATTTAATTCATCATTTAGACACATCATCGGCGAGTGCGTTACACTCTCCTTACTATTACTGTCGATTGTAAAAAAGGTGTCAAAGTGACGCGGTAGGATTCGACATGAGGTGTCTAAAATAAACAAAGCCTAGTTGAGATGTCTAAGTGAAATTTGGTACAAATTTTAGGTAGCCACTGATGAGTTCCACCAAAGTTGGGTATCTACCACATTTCTTACTTCTTTAATATTTTATTGTGTGTTGTGTTGAATGGATGGTTATATTACCTATAAAAGGCTTACGGTAGGTGTCATTATGACCTTGCTTTTTGGATCGTGATAATCTCACATGAATTTAAACTCATCTATTTTAAAGTGTGTTATGTTGGATTCACTAAATGAAGATTTTTAAGAAAGACAAAGTAAAAAACTAATGCATGGAACAGGTTGACTCAACACGATCTTAAATAACCCAGTACAAACAGGACTAAGAGCTAGAAAAGACGCAGGCGACGGGGAACTCTGAATCACACGAGGAAAAGGAACCACTATAACTTTAGTGAGGTAGATGCAAATAAGGAAGGGTTTTTTTTATATATAAATAGAGCAAGGTTTTCTATAAAAAAAAAACGTGTGCACTTACATAGAGAGATACGAGCAAAACATAATCTTATTGTGAGAGAGTTCTAATTGAAGATTTGTTAAAGTGCTGCGATGAAACACAGCTGAAGAGTTTTATTCTATTTGTTTTTTATTCCTTTGTTCAGTTGTCGTAATTTGTTTGTTGTGAATTTTAGTGTAGTTGGATCTTCGAGTTGGGGAAACTTGAAGATCCGGGAGAACATATACTTGGGGATTTGTGTTCTGAGTCTACAAATTAGAGTTTATAATTTCTTAGGTTACATTAGTTTGTAATCATTTGTAGTTTGAAGTTTTTGAGTTAATAAAGGTTTAAAATTGAAATTGCTGGGCAATTACAAACGTGCATACTTTGAACTACTAAACATTCTATGGATCAGATAGCTTATACACGATCCTTAGAAGAATTACGTAGGTCATAATTCCAATAATTGGTATCAAAGTGGATAATCTTAATCAAGAGTCTAATAAATCAAGGTAAGATCACTATGAATTATGCATGTAACACCTCGCAAGTTGAAATAACTAGGAAGAAGCTAATAATTGGAAATAGTCATTTTTGGAAAGAACAAAAATCTGGAAATTTGTTTAAGTTAGGAAAAGTTGAGTTTTGGTCAACTTCAAATGGCCATAAATCCTAGATCAAGATGATTTAGGTGTACTTCCAGATATGGTTGGAAAGCTCTTGGAATGATCTTTCCAACGCCGCCAAGTTTGCGCGATTCCGAGTTCGTATGGATAAGTTATGCCCTTTGAAAGTTGGGTTGTTGGATTAAGGAAAGTCTAATCCGGATTTTTGAAGGGTAGATTATTCTTTTCCTTACCCAATTAATTTAATCCGTTTTAGTGAATTAATTAAGGGTCAAATCAGAAGGAGATCAGTTTAGTCAATTGGGAAATACGCTAAGGCTTGGAGAAAAGAGAAAAGAAGGGAAAGGAGAAGAGGAAAAGCAAGAATTCACCAAGAACGATCGATTTTGGTTGTGGATTTGTCAAGGAATTGGTCTTACAAGGTATGTGAATCTTTCATAGCGTTGGGTTCGTTCACCCACGCGCCAGGCATGTTTAGTTCAGCGAAATTTGTCCTAAAAGAGTTTGAAAGTTGATGTTCTTGACATGTATTCTTGAATTTGAATGTTATTCTTGAATTGGGATGAATTGAGGAGTTTCTGAGATCTTTGAGTCGAATTATTGAGTTGTTTTGAGTTAGGTTCTTAGGTACATATGCTGGGTATCTGAATCTACAGAGTTATTGAGAAAAATATTCGAATTTAGGCGAATTTGGGCTGTAAAATGGAGAAGGAGAAAGTCGAGCGTGAACGCGGACTTGCTCCCCCAGTGACCAAAAAGTTTATCCGCGTCGCGGTTAAGACGCGGACTCCTCTGTCTCAAAATTTAATTTTGCGAGTAATTATTTAAAACACCTCTGCGTCGCGGACTTGTTCCAAGACGGTGATTTCGTGACTTTTCTCATGTTTAGCTATTTAAGATCATTCCTAAACATCATGTGATCCTTCCTATCACAAATAAAAATCCTTGAATCCATAATTCAATTCAAGGACCAGTTAAGAGTCAAGTCAAGAGCAGTTAAGATCAAAGTCTAGAGAAGTTCTTAAAGTTTTCCAAAAAAAATTTGCAAACGTTTTAACTTTACTTTAAGACTTAAGTTTTGAGTTCAGTAAAGAGTAAAGCTTGAAATTCATTTATTCAAAAGTATATGCGGACTATGTATTCCCAAAGGGTTTTAAATGTTTTCACATTTAAACAAGAAAAGAAATCTCGATTTCCAAAGAGCCTTCGGGCAAGTTTTCAAAAAAGAGTAATCGCTTTCTAAATGAAGCAAGAGGGGAAACTTTGATTTCCAAGATAGCCTTTGAGCTAAGTTTTTGAGCACTAATCTCAAATCAGAGAAAGAAGTATGTTTTAAACATAAAGAGCTAGTATCATATTTTGGGAGTAGTATTGAGCATCGATATGGAGACGAGCTTGAGTTCAGATAACTCACATCTCCATAAACCATGTAGCCATCATGGTTAGAAAAGGGTCATACTTTTTAGATGAATCCTTTTCGCATAGACTAGTGGATCCACTTAGTAATTTAGGTCATATACCCTGGCAGGGTATAGGATGAGCTGGCAGCGTGAGGGAGATCACTGTATCATCACAATTGCTCTTATGTGATGGTTGTCGGTTAGAGACACTCCCACAACAGTACTTTGTATTTTTATATACATCAGTTTATTTGTATTTTTACATACATCTCAGAGTTATTTGTATCTTTGCATACACACAGAGTTGACATCATGTTTTAAACAACTTTTCTTTATATTGCATTAATTTTTAAACTGCTTTATATTCAAATTAGTTCAGTAAGTTGAGTTAAGTTATTCAGGAGTTGAGTAAAGCCAAGGTAAGTGTTTCTTTCAGATCCTTTTCAAGCTTTAGTTATGTTTAGCATTCCAACTCGCATACTCGTACATTCAATGTATTGATGCCAGTTGGTCTTAATCGTATTATGATGTAGATACAGGTAACTAGGATCGGCATCCGGCGTACCGTTGATCCAGTTGAGCACTTCAGAGTCAGTGGTAAGCCTCATTGCATTCCAGAGGACTCCTTTATTGCTTTTTCTTTTCAGTATTTCTTTCGTTATGATGATTAGGGGTCCTGTCCCGACATACATCTCAGTTGTTTAGAGGCTTCATAGACAGTCATATGTTAGTTCTTTAGTCTTTTCATTGTCATTATTCCATGTTGAGACTTGAGTTTGCCTTAATGGCCAGTTGAATGTTCCTTTATAACATTCTAGTTTATTATATAAACTTATTTTTGTTGAGTTTAAGTCTTCCGCTGAGTTAGCAAGCCAGGCCAAGGGTTCGCTTGAGGCCAGCAATGGTCTTCGAGTGCCAGTCTTGCCTAGGGTGTAGGCTCGAGGCGTGGCAATGCACCTCCTCTTGGACACAGTCAAAGACAACACATCAATTGTCCACCCTTATTTAATGGGCAATACTACTCATGGTGGAAAGCAAGGATAGAAGACTTCATTCAAGCTGAAGACTATGAACTATGTATCAGATTTACCGGTGGACTTTTGATGTCTACAATAAAGGACAACGAAGGAAAGGACATTCCTAAACCTAAGGCTCAATATGGAAAAGCTGACTACAAGATGCTAGGAAATAATGCCAAGGCTAAATTCATTCTCGTATGTGGACTCGGACCTGACGAGTTCAACCGCATCTCTGGATGTACCACTACCAAAAAAATATGGGATACACTTCTAAACCTACATGAAGGTACTACTCAAGTTCGAAAGTTCAGAATCGCTAGACTTTGCACTGACAATGAGTCCTACAAGATGAAGAATGGAGAATCACTTTAGGATATGATCACTAGATTCACCATAGTGGTAAACGAATTAATATCCTTGGGTAAAATATACACTACAGAGGAACATGTAGATAAGATTCTTCGAACTCTGCCTAGATCATGGGAATGCCTAAATCATGGAAAATCAAAGTTACTGTAGTAAGAGAGGCCAAAGGCTTAACAAATACTACCTTAGATGATCTTGTAGGGAATCTAAAGACATATTAGATGAATGTCAAAAGTGTCAAAAGAAGTGAAGGAAATAAAGATAAGAGTCTTGCTCTCAAGGCAACTAATGAGAATGATGAATCTGATATAGATGATGAGGATATAGCCTTGATAAGTAGAAATTTCAAGAAAGGCATGAAATGTGGTAAGAAACTTTCTCCTATCAAGGAGAAGAGCACAAAAAGGATCAGAACGATGGATGTTATAAATGTGGTAAAACTGACCATCAAGTCAAGGATTGTCCTATGTTTGAAGTTGAGTGGAGAAAGTAAAGGGTTGAAAAGGAGAAAAGAGAACCGACAAACAAAAGGAAAAGAAAAGAAATAAAATAATAATCAAGCTATGTATGTTGGCTAGGGAACTGGTTCAGACAACTTTGAGGAACATGATGACATTGCACTGATGCTCATAAAAGATTCAAAACCTGAATCTGATTCTGACACTGAGGAAGAGAAGGTAAATATTTCTGATCTCAAAGATATGATTAAACTATTTTCAATGAAAAATTACGAAAAAGGGCCAAAAACACCCCTAGACTATAAGAAAAAGTTTTAAAATACCCTTCATCCATCTTTTGGTCTAACAATACCCTTCTATTCACCTTTTTGGTTCACTTATATCATTGAAGCTAGCAATTCTCTCTTTATTCTTTATTTTGTTTTAATTATTTATTATGTGTCATACTCCTAGAGGATAATATAAAGACCCCACCTCAATTAGATTATTTCCCATTATTTATCCAAATCAAAGCAATATACCTCTTCAAGACCCCAATTTTTTATCAAAAATATCTTGAAGTTTTTTGTATTTATTGTAGTTTTTTATTATTTATTTATTTATTGATCCAACTCCTCTCCATTTTCTCAAAATTTTACCTAGATTAAAGACTCATGATATAAGAAAAAATTAATGGCTAAGATTTAATTAATTAAATCAACATTCTAAACATGATATAAATAATTACTATTTTATAAACAAATTTATTATGTCATAATTATAACAATATATTATCTTATCCATAAATACATTACACAAATTTTTCTTTATTTTTCTACTTTACTTTTCCCTGTGGCTACGATCATCCATATGTTTTTTTTTTTTTAATGAGTTAATCTTTTAAGTAAAATTTTTTGTGGAACTTTTTCTTTGAAAATTAGTTATCACATATTAGCAAAATAATTAAGTTAACAATTTTTTTTATTTTTAAAAAGGAAGATAGGTATTGCTTAGGATTTATGAATAACATAATATGTTGCTATAATTGTGGAATTATTAATATTTTTATAATATATTAACTATCTAAAACAAACTTTCTTTAATTTTTTTTAGAGTAAATACAAAAAATACTAGATTTAAAAAAAAGAAAAGAAATTGGGGTCTTGAAGAGGTGTATATAAATATATTTTTATTTGAATAAATTATGGGGGAAAAATTAATAGAGATGTGATTTTTATTTTATCCAATAAGAAAATGACACATAATAAATTATTTTTAAAAAAAAAAAAAACTTTGGTTGTTAGTCATAAAGGTATAAGTTAGTCAAAAAGGTGAATGAAAGGGTATAAGTGAGCCAAAAAGGTGAATGGAAGGGTATTTTTAGATTAAAAGATGGATGAAATGCATTTTTAGACATTTTCCTATTGTCCAAGGGTAGTTTTGGCCCTTTTTAAAAAAAATTATTATCTTTAATGCTCACTATCATAATTACAATATAGGAACTGAGCAGGGACAAGGATCAGTTGGTAGCTTCTATGACTAGTCTAATGTTTGAGTACATTGATCTTGAAAAAATCAATACCGAGTTAAAAGAAAAGAACAAAGCTCTGCTTCAAAATACTCATCAACTTGATTCTTGTAACCTCTTGCTCAAAACTGAAATTTTAAAAGTAAGTGTCATTGGCAAGGAAAAATATGAGAAGAGTGATCAACCCATGTGTGAACAGGATGTCAAAAGATTTAAAAAGATGAATTATTTTCAGAAAAAAATAAAAATCTAGGAGAATGAATTTTGAATTAGCTAGAATCAAATATGAGCTTGAACAAGCAAATAAATGGACTAAGTCTAGCATGATTGTAACCCATCTGGGAACTAACACCCATAACATAAAAGCTGGAATAGTTTTTAATAATCAAACTATGAATGGGACTCCTAGAGTCTGCACACTTTGTGGTAACATGGGTCACTCTAGAAACATCTATCTACTACCAAAAATATTAAAATTAATTCTTATCATAGGAACATATATGTACTAAAGAACAAAAAGCCTAACTGGATATACAAGGATCTTATTCACCCTTTTGATCAAAATAAAGGACCCAAGTTAATCTGGGTTCCAAAATCTAACCCTTGAATTTTTCAAGAAAAGGTGAGAGGAAGCAAGCAAAACTGGTATATGGATTGCGCTTTCTCAAGGCACATGACTGTAGATAAATCAAAATTACTCTCACTTAAAGAAAGAAAAGGTGGAATGGAAGCATTTGGCAGTGGACAAAAAGGCCAGACTAAAGGCATTGAAAAAATTGGTAAGACTAATGAACACTCAATCGAAAATGTGTATCATGTTGTAGGCTTGAATCACAACTTGCTAAGTATGTCACAACTTTGTGATAAAGGAAACAAGGTAATTTTCTCTTCCACAAGAGTTGAAGTAATAAATCTTGAAACAAAGGAAACTTTCTTAACTAGACAAAGATATAAGCATGTATATATTGTAGATACTACAAAGGTACCTGCTGAAAATCTTATATACCTAAGTGTAATGGACAGAGATCCTTTACTATGGCATAAACGCCTAGGTCATGTGAGTCACGTACAATTAAACAAACTTATTTCTAAAGACTTAGCAATAAAACTTCCTAAAACTAAGTTTAAATAAGAAAGTATTTGTGAAGCATGTACTCGAGGAAAACAGGAAAAATCATCTTTCAAATCTAAACAGGTGGTAAGATCAACCAGGTCCTTAGAACTAGTGCACATGAATCTATGCAGACCTATGAGAGTCAAGAGTAAAGGTCAAAAAAGGTATTTGTTTGTGCTAGTAGATGACTTTACAAGGTACACTTGGACACATTTTCTTTCTTCAAGGGACGATGCATTTGAAGCCTTCTTCACATTAATAAGAAAACTTCAATAGAAACTTGATAAACAACTAGTAACTACATGGAACTGAATTTGAGAATTCTAATTTTGTTCAATATTGTCAATCTCATGGGGTTGACCACAATTTCTGCTCCCAAGACTCCTCAACAAATTGGAGTAGAAGAAAGAAAAAATAGAACCCTTCATGAAATGGCTAGAACTATGATGATTGCTAACAATATAACTAATCAATTATGGGCTAAAGCTATGAATATTGCATGCTATACTATAAATAGATGCAATCTAGATCCATGCTATATAAAACTCCCTATGAATTATAAGTGCAATTTTGAAAAGAAGAGAAGGAGTTCTCACATTGTTGACTTCTGCATTTTTGTGTTTTTACATTCTAGAACATTGTTTTTATATTTTTAAGTAGATATTTAGAGATTGTGAGATTTTTAGCTTAAATTTCAGCATTTGGGATATGCAGATCATTGTCAAATCAGATGGAAATCTTTATTGGTAAAGATTTCTTGTTTCTCACTATGCTTGGCTAAAACCCCCATAATTGGGGGTGTGATTATGTAGTTGAATGCACTAATTAGCTAATGAGTGTTGTTAGTTACTGGTTTTTATTGTTGTTTTGAAGTGGGTTTAATAAATTGTTCTTGTTCTAATTGAAGAATTGTAGTTGCAAATGCAATTCTAGTTTAGTACTCTATACTTGCTTGAGAAAGACGTATTAGAGTTGAACTATTAGTTCATGATTGTATTGATTGCATTCATCTTTAAGATCTAGCTTGAGAAAGTGGGTTTGATTGTATTCTTACAAATTAAGCTTGAAAAAGTGAATTAATTAAGGTATTGGGTTGTTCGATTGTGTTTCGCTTGTTCATGTTTGAAAAAACTCACTTGATTCACAATAGTTGATTGAGAAATGGCTATTGCACTCAAAACCTAGCCTACCCACCGAGATTCAACACGTTTGAGTAACTAGTAATCACACATTATGCGTAATTAACATTCAACTTATCACACTCCCAAGGATCTCTCTCGATTTGTTTACTTCCCATTTTGGTAGTCGTAATTTGGTTACCCAAATCCCCCATATTAATAATCAAAACTTTTTGATTTACTTTAATGTTGTGAAACCTCTAGTGCTACAAATGATTAGGACACAATTTTACTTCTTAATCAAATTCTCTATTGTATCACTCCCTGTGACATCGACCTCAACTCTTAGTTGGGTTTATACTTGTTAGCGATCGCCTTCACTTAGAATTGAATGATGTGTAGTTGAGCGTTATCAAAAATTGGTGCCACTGCCGGGGAGTGGTATTTAGAATTTTTTTATTGAAGTTTAGTCATGAACTGATTTTGTTGTAGTTGAATTATCTTATTTGTGTTCTTTGTTGGCTGCTCTAAAATAAGTGGTGTGATGAGTGTCAATGGGAGTAAATCCAACCAACTTGGGAACAATGATGACATTGGAAATTTGCATGATGTCAATGAGGACCCGTTGGAAAGTGCGGGTGCTATTTGATTGCCTCCTAGCGTGGGCAATGCGGTGTTTCATCTGACTAGCACAATGTTGCAGCTGTTGCTAATGAAGGGTCTCTTTGGAGGACTTGTTCATGAGGACCCTCATGACCACATCTGAAACTTCGTGGATGTGTATGGGTCGTTCTCTTTCAAGAACTTCACACCAGAGTCAGTTCAACTTCGTTTGTGTCCCTTTTCTCTAATGGGGGAAGCAACGAAGTGGTTGACCAAACTACCAAGGGATTCAATCGCTTGTTGGGAGGAGCTCACTAATGAATTTTATGAAAGATCTTTCCCTCATTCGAAGATGGTCAAGTTGAGGGATAGTATTCAAAACTTCAAGCGTATTGATGACGAGCCTATCCATGAGACATGGTTAGGTTCCAAAAGTTCTTGCTTCGATGTCCAACTCATGGGTTACCGGACAATGTGTTATTGCAATATTTTTACCGGAGCCTTGACACGGTCAACAAAGGTGTTGAAGACCAACTCATTCGAGGTGGAATCATGAGAAAATTGTTTGACATAGCATCAGCCCTTGATGAGATGACGAAAATCAATCGTGCATGGTACACAAGAGAAGATCCGGTGTCTCATTTGAATTCTGGGCTGACAAAGGAACAACTGAAAAAAAACCAAGAGCGAGATGAAAACATGGCCAAAATGATGACCCGAATGGACCTATTGACGAAACATGTCATGGGAAGTGGTTCCAAGGATGTGAATGCGGTTGGAATTAATATTGGAGTAAATTCTAATGAAGCACACTTTGAGGCCATGTACAATGAAGCAATACAGTTCTTGGCAAATCAGGTAGGGGGTTTTCGTCCGAACTATCCAAGGCCGGGTGTGAATCAAGGTTGGAAAAGGGATCACAATGATGGTTGAAGATACAGAGATAGGCAATGGCATGACCGTGGTACAAATTGGAGAGATTGGGATGGAAACAAAGATCGCTATGTGCCTCCCCATGAGCGTCAAATGCCAAAAGAGCCAAAGGTTGATCCTGAAAATTTCTGCACCAAAGATATGCTTGCTCATATTCTAAACAAAATGGAAGGATCGGACAAAGTGCTAAAAGAAATGAAAGATGACGTCTCTTCTTTGAACCAAACGGTTATATCACACTCGATGTCTATTAAGCAATTGGAAACACAGATGGGTCAGATCTCGACTCATTTAAATCCAAGGCCAAAAGGGGGTCTACCAAGTGATACCATGGTTAACCCAAAGAATGAAGCTTGAAAGCATCTCTTCGTCGTTCCACGACGTTAAATAAGGCCCTTCTTGAGAGAAAACTCAAGTTTTAGTTTATGTTATTTTAATAACGGTTGTTGGATATGCAGGTTTAAAATTTGACGTTTGGGAGAAACAGGCAATTGGGTGAGCTCAGAACCCACTCAGCAAATCACTGAGAGGTTCGGTGAATCACCAAGAGATTTGGAAATTCCGATGTATATCACCTTTTTGACCAACCAAATGGTTGGAGGTCTAGTAACTTCGGCGGAAAAGTTTTTATTCGACGTGTCGCCGAGTGGATCGGCGACATAAGTGCCCATCACCAACTGAGGCGCGAACTGAAGGGTCAAAAGGCTTCCAACCGTTTTAAATTCAAAACCTATCCTTATTTTGGCTTTTTCGATTCTTTCACAATCTCAACTTCATTTTAGATCTTAGTCTTACTGAATTTTTACGTGGATATTGTTGTGTGTTTCGAATCCATTGCTTTGTTTCTCTTTGTTTTTCCCTCATCATTCATTTGTCTACTTCTGAGGTTGGTGATTTGAATTAAATTTGATTTCATCTCATACTTTTAGCATACCTATGCATAATTATTGAATCTATCGTATATTTTTGTGTGCCTAATTGGTTTTGAATTTTTGATTGTTAATCAAACGTTTTAGATATCATGTTTAGCCAACCGTAGCTTGAATTTCCTGTTTAAATTGCTTAAAAATTGCGGCTTTGTGGGTGTGAATGTTGGGCTCTCTATGGGTTAAGTTTGAGGAACCCGCATTGCACTAAACAACTTAATTTTCCCAATGATAGATCGGGTGACGTCGTTCTCAAGGGAAAAAGTTGTTGTTTGGTCAATTCTAGGTAATTTGGGGGAAGTCTAAGTACCCCAAGGTTGGTAATTATGTCGGTTAGGGGTGAATTGCATAGAATGGGTCTTTAATTTGGTTATTGTTAATTGCACGTTGAAAATTGGGCGTCAGGGTACAAATTTGGGACGAGAGGCCATTAGGCGAGCTTAGTTGCTCGCCAAATGATTCGGCGGTTCGCCAACTAATTCCTTTCATCGCCTTTTTTCCTTGAAATATAGTTGTTAGGTTTTGTAACATTCGGCGATACGCATGTTCTCGCTGAGTTGACTTGGCGACTCGTCGAATGCCTTTGTTTTCATCCTTTTGAAGCTCAGTTTTTGGTATTTACTCTATAAAATTGGCGAGTAACCTTTGCATATTCAATCAAGTTTAGTGACTCGCCGAATGACCATATTCATCGCCGATTTATGCTGAATTTCTGACATCTTAATCTGTAATATTCGGCGATCTCTTTAAGGCTCACCAAATGAGTTCGACGACTCACCGAGTTGATCGGCATGTTTTTCTGCATTTTGTTGCCAAGATTGATTCATTAACCCTTTGCAATCACATTTATTTGATTTGTGTTGTTTTGCAAATTTGGCTAGACCAAAAGTTCGTGGAAAGGGTCCACCACCTCAGAAGAGAGTGAAAGGGGTGGTTAATGAAACAGAGGTTGCTCCTCCAAGACCAACGGTAGAAAAACTTCCTCCGACATGGGGGAAAGGTAGAGAAAATGGCAAAAAACCTACGGAGCCAAGTTCAAGCAGTTCCAGCTCCGACAACATGGGTGTCTACTCCACCCACCTCACTACTTATGAGTCTGAAAGTAGGAAAGATCCTAGGTCCAAGACTCCAGTCTAAGAGTTCGAACCAGCTGACGATCAAACCCTCAAGCGGAGATGAGCTGAGTTGCACTCCAAAGTGTTGCATGATTCGAAAAGAGTCCCAACACTCCCGAATCCTCAACCATCTCCAGCAAAGAAAGTAACACAGGCAGCAGAAGTGTCCCTACCCCAAGCACCTTCTCCACGCTCGATGAACACGTTAAAGGCTGTCGGTTTGAGAACAATTCTGGAGGAGAAGAGGTTTCAATAGATGGGGTAGTGGACAGGTATCCTGCTGTGTGGGACACGATCCGTTTCCACAAATTCGAGCGGTTTACACAACCCTGAGGCCAATATGTACCTTTTTGTGTCCTAGAATTCAATGAGGGGTACGGGAAACTGATACCAAAGAAAAGGAGAAGGTCAGTTCTTCAGCACCAGTTGATTGTATTGTGGTGAGGGGTAAGAAGGTCAAGTGCAGCAGCACATACATAAATGAGGTGTTGGGTTGCATAGTCCAGAAAATCCATTTCTTGGTTGACAATATCTAGAAGCAGATTCTCGGTGATTTTAAAGGGTGGTTAGCCCCCTTGATCTCCGATATCACACCTCTGTGGATTCATCCAGGGGTCCAGATTGAAAAGAAAGACCTGCACAACACTATTAGATATTGGTTCAGATTAATCAGCAGCACAGTCATGCCCTTACAAAATGAGCCTATCCTCTGTCACCCAAAGGCAACTCTGTTGGGGAGTATCTTTGACTGGGACTGACTGAATCTCAGGTTGATTATTGAGAAGGAGATGGCCATAAGGGCCAAGTAGATCCAGACCTCACTACCATTCCCGGAACTTATCACGGAGTTGTGCCAGCGAGCTAGAGTGTCTTTTGTGGCAAAGACGGATATGGAAGTGACTCTCACTTCCTCTAATGACATCTGAAGGATCAAGATAGAGTACACTAGAGATGAGGCTAAGCGGAGGAGGACAACCCTGGTGGACATATCCGTGGTTGTAGATTTAGAGACCTTGGAGATAGATGTTACTCCTTACGCTCAGGCCGGTGAGAAATCAGGAATGCCTAGTTCTTCCATTCCTACTACTTCTATTGTTGTTGCTGTTGTATCCCGACCCCCATTAACAGAGTCCATTATGTATAAGATGGGCCATCTAGCCCATTCAGTCGATGTGCGTGCCTCTAAGGGTGAGGCAATTTTCTTGGGGTTGATTGAGCCAGTTATTGTTGTTGCCCTTTCCCCTATCTGGGATAAGTTGCGAGAGTAGAGAGAGAGTTGATTACGGCTCATGGCCTAGCATTGGACACCCTCACCATTCGAGTTGAAGCGTGTGAGCAGGGAGGTCGACAGTAAGAGGATGTGACAGCCTTGAAGGCTGATGTTTCTGAGTTGAGGCGTGATGTGAATGAGGTAAAGTCCACTAATATTTTGATGCTCTGGGTCAATGTGGACATTCATGTGGGTCTTGGTTCAGATTTTCCAGCTATTTCTAAGATCCCTCCAACTATTGTAACCACAGATGCTACTTTAGCTGATGATGATAAGGATTTGGATGTGCAAAAGATTGATGATGAGTAGTTGGAGACTCAAGAGGAGGCGGTTTATGAGGACTTGGAAGACCTTGAGGGTGATCTAGTCCAGGTAGCTACATAGGTCTCACTACGGGACACATCGATGATTGGTCCTAGTGTATTGCAGCCCACTCTTAGAGGAGAGTCGAGCACTGATGCCGTGATTGAGAGAGCTCCAGATGTGCAACGTTCGCCTCAAGATTATCCTGACATGGGGATCTTGACTCTCTTTCTATTTTATTTTTGAGACATTTGTTTTATTTTACATTGATGACACTGTTTAGTTTTTGTTTGGTGGGGTGAGGGTATCTTCATACATGTCCCCTTGGATTGTATTTGTTTTGTTTTGGATGTTTTTGAATGATTTTGTGTTTTACTACTTTTGGTTGTGTCCGAAACTTCTCGTTTATTATGGCAAAATTTGTGAATGTTGATTTTTAATCCTATTAATCCATCTTCTAATTTCTTAATTTGTGAATGTTGTGGATGTTCTCATGCGTATTTGAGTATCGATTGTGATCAATATCAATGACTTGAATTGTGCTCTTGATTAAATGATATGTTTGCGCTAGTGTAATGAGTCAAATTTGAGTTACATAAGTCATGTGTGAACTCTTAGCATCCCATTGTGACTAGTCGATAGTCGAAGAGAGTCTTGTGATGATCATTGCACGCGAGCTTAACTTGTAGAGTTATGATCGATGATTTTGTTGAATGCCTTGTGTGGTGAGGTTATCTTGAAATATGTGCTTGTTGATACCTAGAACTTACCCCGTTGTAACAATCGACTATCATTAGTGAATGAAAGAAATGATCTTAGGCACAATTTTTTTAGAGTGAACCCAATTGCTATTATACCTCTTTGAGACCACCTTGTGAGAGTGTGAACCTAGTTTGGCACCATTTGAGCCTAACCTTTTATTTGGATGAAACATGAACACATTTTGCCCTTTTTCTTCCATTTGAATAGCCAACTTAAGCCAAAAGCCTTAAGTTGGGGTGTGATGAAAAATGAGGAAAACAAATGAGCAAGAAGTTCTTGAAATTCACCCTTGAAGAATTTTGTTGAAAAATATGAAACCCCTCCATATAAAAATGAGAGAAACAAAGAAAATCAAAAGAAAAATATTGAAAAAGAATTTTGCATTTTGTGCATTGGTCGAAAGAAAAGGGCTATCCAATGAGCCATACAAAAAATTTTGTGCTTGAAAATACTTAGGGTGAATTGTGAAAATGAAAAGACTGAAAGAAAAGGAGAAGAAGTGAAATGCAAGCCATGCTTCATGAAGGTAGAAGTCACTAGGCCAAAATGATCATACCTTTACCCTCAGCCCTGCTACAAGCCTTGAAAGACCTTGGTGATCTAGCATAAGCCGAGTGATATGTTGATCGGAAAATATGGGCAAACCTATGGGTAAAATCTTGCATGTGTTTATCTTTAAGAGTGAGAGTTGATTTTGATTCTTTAAGATATAATCTTTGATGAGCTTAGTGAGAGCATGAAATCATTCTTGATGTGAGGGCATTCAAATACTCTTGTTGAACTTGAATTCCAATTTGAAGTGAGCATTATGAGCTTGACATCTATCTGATGATGACTAGTCACAGTTTGAAACTTATAGTGCAGAATTGAACACTGCATGGGTAGATTGAACCTCGTTTGCATTCATGTTGAGTCTGAAGTAGAACTATTTGTAGACATCCTTGTTGACCTGATCGATCTTGTGTTTTACTTGAGGAAAAGCAAAAGTTAAGTTGGGGGTGTTGATGAGTCAGAGATTTCGACTCATTTAGGGCTTAATATCCAAGGATTTAGTGTCCTCAATGCATATTTTATGCTCATAACTGAAGTTTAAATGGTTATATGAAGCAATGAAGGATGGAGAGTGAGTCAAGGACATTATGAGGAAAATAGGAGCGAAAAAGTTGATAAAGTTGAAGGAGAGCAAAGTTGGTACTCGCTAAAGTAACTCGGCGAGTCACCGAGTGGACCTTCAGCTCGCCTAAAGTTCCAGCATGCCATCCCATGGACAAAATCAACTTGGCGAGTAGACAAGTGATTTGGTGACACACCGAAGGGATTGGCGATACCGACCCAGCTCGCCGAAGATTACAGAGATATTGGGTGAAAAGCCACACCAAAAGGTAAGAAGTGAAACACTCGACGAATCGTCGACCAGTTCGGTGAGCCCGACTTACTTCACCAAGTTGACTCTGTGCTGAAATTATGGGAACGTATTAATGCAATTTTGAAAAGAAGAGAAGGAGTTCCCACATTGTTCACTTCTACGTTTTTGAGTTTTTACATTCTATAACATTGCTTTTAAAATTTTGAGTAGAGATTTAGATATCATGATATTTTTAGCTTAAATTTCAGCATTTGGGAATTGCAGATCGTTTTCAAATCAAATGGAAAACTTCGTTGGTAACCATTTCTTGATTTTCACTATCTTTGGCAAAAACCTCTATTTTTGGGGGTGTGATTATGTAGTTGAATGCACTAATTAGCTAATGGGTGTTGTTAGTTACTGATTTTATTGTTGTTTTGAAGTGAGTTCAATTAATTATTCTTTTTTTAATTGAGGAATTGTAGTTGCGAATGCAATTCTTTTTTAGTACTCTATACTTGCTTGAGAAATAAATATTAGAGTTGAACTATTAGTTGATGATTGTATTGATTGCATCTTTAAGAATCTAGCTTGAGAAAGTGGGTTTGATTACATTTTTACAAATTCAGCTTGAAAAAGTGAATTAATTAAGGAATTGGGTTGTTCGATTGTGTTTCGCTTGTTGAGGTTAGAAAGAACTCACCTCCTTCGCAATAGTTGATTGAAAAACTACTATTGCACTCAAAACCTAAACTACCCACCAAGATTCAACACATTTTAGTAACTAGTAATTACCATTACGCAAAATTAGCATTCAACTTATCACAATCCCAAGGATCTCTCTCTATTTGCTTACTTCCCATTTTAGTAGTCGTAAATTGGTCACCCAAATCCCCCTTTATTAATCATCGAAACTTTGTGATTTACTATAATGTTGCAAAACCTCTACTGCTACAAATGATTAGGACATAATTTTACTTCTTAATCGAATTCTCTACTGTATCACTCCCTGTGGGATCGACCCCGACTCTTAGTTGGGTTTATACTTATTAGCGACTGCCTGCACTAAAAATTGGATGAAGTGTAGTTGAGTGTTATCAATGAGTTTCCATGGTATATTGATATTATGAATCATGAATCTCAATTCAATATATGAGATGAGTCTTTTTAATTCAAACAGGGCCCATATAGAGTGATAAGGAGATGGGTCCAGAGAATAAAGTGAAGTAGGTGCTGGATAGCTGTCATGTCTCTCCATATAGGGACATTATGGAGGTATGCACATGACTCATAAAGTGCTACAGTATGGGTTCTTTTGGTGAACTTAGAACTTTGTTTAGAGATGCCACAAGCTATGTGATCAGTGACAAAGGATTGAGACTATTTCAAGGAGGCATGAGATGCCTTTGAACAATGTTGTAGAGGTGGAGATATTTGATGTGTGGGAAATTGACTTCATAGGTCCCTTTTAACATTCCAATGGTAACTAATACATCCTTTTTTCTATAGACTATTTTTCAAAGTGGGTTTAGGTTATGTCTCTTCCTACTAATGATTCAAAAGTAGCTATCAAATTATTAAAGAAACACATATTCACTTCTTTCAGATTTCCAAGAGAGATAATTAGTGATGGATGATCTCACTTTGTAAATAGTTGAGTGAAGAATGTGTAGATAAAGTATGAGATAAAGCACAAGGTGGACACAACATATCACCCACAGACTAGTAGCCAACTAGAGGTGTCAATAAG
Source organism: Solanum chiquidenum (assembly GCA_029582725.1). Taxonomy (NCBI): domain Eukaryota; kingdom Viridiplantae; phylum Streptophyta; class Magnoliopsida; order Solanales; family Solanaceae; genus Solanum; species Solanum chiquidenum. The sequence goes on along the minus strand of JAJOOS010003338.1, from coordinate 3,420 downwards.
AGAGGTAAAATAAATCTTGCAGAAAATGGTAAATGCACAAAGGAAAGATTGGGCTGTGAAGCTTGATGATGCCTTGTAGGCATACAAAACAGCTTAGAAAACACCAATTGCGACTTCTTGTAATGACCCTCCAGGTCATTTCTTCTATTTTTTTTAATATGTTAAGCATTTAGAGCTTTCCTGTAGTGACCCTAGGTTATATATCACTTTCTGGGACTGATAACTCGATCATTGGGTCGTTCATTTGAGTTTTGTGCAAGTTTCTATATTTCGAAGCCTTTGAAAGTTGAACAATTGACTTCAATCAAAAGTTTAGGAAGATGACCTCAGAATGCAATTCTGGTGGTTTCATCGGCTCTGAAAGTGCTATTTTAGGGTAGGGGCATGGTTGGTTCGGGGCCCGAGGCTTCCAATGTGAGTTTGTGCCATTAGGCGTTTTAGCTTTTAACCTTAAACCAAGGTTTAACTTTGGTCAACATTCTTGGTAAACATTCTCGGATGTAAATTCATCACCGTGGTTAGCTTCTAAAATATCAAGTTTGATCTACAATGACCTTTCATGCGATTCTCGAGGCTTCCGATCTCATTCTTAACTAGCTATTGGTTAAGTTAATGTTGAAAATCAATTTATTTGTCTTTCAATAAGCGAATTATTCATATAACTTTTAAGTTGAAAAATGATACTCAGATCCACCTATATCGACCAATTCTGCTTCGTCTAGCAAAGGTAATAATTAATATATAATCTTTTGAACTGTTATTATGATTAAATTTATATGTGCTATTAATAAGAAAATGATAATATTTTAAAGACTCAAGGATGAGTTGTATTTTATATTTGGACTATATTAACTTCATTGATTGAGGATAAAATGGTGGATTCAAGTTTTATCGCATCAAATGGGTAAGACATCATTAAAGTCTTGATGCACCATGATGATAAGATTTTTTATTCAAATCCCATTATACTTTGGCCTAACACACCTTTATATGGATAAGACATCAGGTCAAAGTCTCCCTACAATATATTGGTGATATAATGATGATTGAACAAATCGATATACTCTTGATAAAAATATTTTGATTCCCATCTCATTGAGTATGATCCATTCTTTGAAATGAATGTGATAGCAACATATTAAAAATTTGAAAGATGACAGGATAATTTTAGGGTTCATAATATGAATATGGACATGAAGGGACAAAATAATAATAGTCATCGTTGTGATAATTATAATACAAATAACATTATGAGTTCTCAAAATGATCCTTCAAAGAGTGAAGGCAATTTATGTCATCAAATTTGGTATGAAAGGTATTGGGCACACGATTGTTGTACGACCTATTATGATCTTATAAATCCTCCATCAAAATAAAGAAATATAAAGTGGTGGTGCACTTGACCTTTCAAAAGTGATGTTGAGGTGTGTCATATAAATACGATAAATTTTCAAAACATAACAATGAACTTCTAATGAAAATTATGAAGCATGTATATATTATTATGGTCAATTTTTTGAAGAGAATGTGACTTGTGATAAACATTATGAATGCTCAACTATTCTTGAAAGTGAATGTGTCAAGAGTTGATGAAAATTATGAATAATGATGTGCTCATTGGATAAATGTCACAACTCACCTCTATGGAATGTTTGAGAGAAATAAAATAAAATAAAATTATCTTAGTATAAATGATTATTGATAAAGTACTTTAGTACATCACAAATATTGTGGTGTATTTTATTATAAACTATCAAAAGGAAAAAAAATAAAATAATTCCTGCCGGTCAGATTGTGGTCATGACCAAAAATGAAAATGACTGGTTGCAAATATTTATCATTGGTTATATATTTCTGTACGTCAAAAATATTTTACCAGATAATAAAAAGGGGGAGGAGATACTAATGGCAAAAGTAAATCAAGAAATAAGTTTTACCGCTAATGATTTTGACCATTGTAATGATGATATACGTTTTCCTTAAAGGAGATGTACAACACATGGACAATGTTATGAAATATGTAGTAGTATCCAATGTTTATTGTGAGTTTTCGTGAGCTAATGTGCTACTATCCAAAGAAAATAAAATTGCTCATAATATTGAAATTATAGTAAGACTCGGAAGAAACTTTTTAAGTTTCAAAGGAATAGTCAATGAAAAAAATTATATTGAGACTATAAAATATGAGAAGATTAGAGATCTACATATCACTACAATCAATGTGGGATAAATATGTATGTGAAAGATTAGCCTTATTTCATATTGTTTATGTTACATAAATATGAGAATTATGATGAAATCACATGCAAAAGTAAATCAGAAGTTAACTAAAATAAATATCAGTTAGCATGACTGGTTGACTATTCCAGTTCAAATATGATGTGAAAGTAATTGAAAGTTCGTGTCGTTACATATTCAAGAAATAATAAATTCTTCAAGAATTCTCTTGTGTTTTTTTATCTCATGAAAAAATTATCAAGTACTAGTTAAGATTGAGATTATATCCCCTGAATTTTTGAAATGTATGAAAAGGTGAATATGAACCTGTTCACTCGCCATATGGACAATTTACTTGTCGCGCGCCGTCTTTTGCAAAAACGGATTTGTGTGCAACTACTTGACCACTCTTTTATGTTTTTATTTGACGAGTCCACGATTTGGACTCATTTAGGGCTTTATTTGGATAGATTTTGTGTCCTCAAATGCTTGTTTTGTGCCAATAACTGAAGTAAAACCCTTGATTTCCAGGTATTTGGATTGAGGAACAAAGCATGGACACTAATTTGCAAAAAGAAACGAAGTGAGCTGAAAGAACGAAGAAATGAAGACCTCGTGATCGCCAAGTCCCCTTGGCGAGTCGCCTAATGGCCTCTTGACCGCCTAAAGTTCCAGTGTGCCAAGCCTTGAAGGTGAAAATTAAGTTGTCGATAAAAAGGAGCAGTCGGCATGTCGCCGAGTGGTTCCGCGATGCAGTGTTGGATCACCTAAAGTTACAGAACTTGAGGATGCTGAAGGCCAAAACAAAAAGGCGATGGAATTAACCAAAGGGCGGATCACTGAGTTGATCGACGATCCCGACTTACTATGCCGAATGGTCCTTCACAACATATTTTAGGCGACTATAAATACATTTTCAAACATTATGCTTAGTATCAAATTTTATTTAGAACATTCATTAGAGTAATTTTTGAGTTTGAGCCCTGAGTTTTGAGACAGACTTTTCCTTAGCTTTGAAGAATTAAAGTTTTCCATTTTTGAGAAATCGGAAGTGGGTCTTTGAGATTCTTCAAATTGTACCTTTGTAAAGACGAAATTAATCTTACCCAGTTGATGGAAACACAATTTGGTAACGATTTCTAACTTTTTATGATGTCTAGCTAAAACCCCAATTCTTGGGGTGTGATTATGTGATTATGGGCT